>JARWCS010327153.1:0-12413 GCA_034783895.1 Geukensia demissa | reverse complement strand
TCATTGTCTTAAAATTTGAAATGGATCCAAATAATAGAACTAAAGTTATTGATCGGAAACCCAACTGTCTACGGACGACAACGCCGACGCCGACGCCGACATGCCCATAACATAATACGACCACAAAATTTTTGCGGTCGTATAAAAAGTGTGAGAATACAAATATATTGTTAAAGGCCATTAGATTTAAAACTTTTGACTGATATGTGTTGTGGTTTCCTTGACATTTACTCTACATCGCAAGCCAATAAACCAGTGTCTTGACACATCTCCATGACAAAAATGTGCCTTTATACATGTCCTTAGACAAGTTTTGTATTCAATTTGTGTCTAAGGACAGAAAATTGTCACGGATGTCTGAAGACACTAAAGTTAAATAACCATGTATAAATATATGTACACCTCTTTAAGTTTTCTGGTTTTCCCCATCCTCTTGTAAAGAACTTGGTTAGTATTAACCGTCTGTAAAGTTGGTCAAACTTGCTCATCTTCTGTCACTCTCCATAACCTCTCTCCACAGAACCACAGCTGTTTTTGGCCACCAACCGACAGCAACACCACACTCTACAGAACCACAGCTGTTTCTGTCCACCAACACAGACAGCAACACAACACTCTACAGAACCACAGCTGTTTCTGTCCACCAACACAACAATCTTGTCAGCTAAAAACAAACAAGAGCATAATGCTTCAAATATATCAGTAGATCCATATAAAATCTGAGAACTATTAAAAAGTGTAATTGTAAAAGTAAGACTTAACTTGCACATATTCCATCTGCAAGCACTTTTCTTCTACAATGTATAAACAAAAGACCATTTTGATTGGAGACCCTGATCTTGCCAGGGACATAATATTTATGACCAGATCTTATACATGATTCTAGCAGATTTTGTAGACAAAAAACTCTATCAACTATTATCTTGCAATATTCTGTAAAAAATATATTACAGTGCTCAATTTTTTTTTGAACGACAAATTTCTACTACAGCCATGTAATTTTTGAGGTTTGTTTTTATGTTGTTTTGTCACACCACTGTTCTAGGGAAGAGGAAGGATTGAGTATTCACTAACCTGTTTGACCCTATTACTACTTCAACTGTCTGTCCAAAGCCAGGATCCTGTTGCCCAGTGAATGTCTTGTATTTTACTGTTAGTCACAGAGATATTGGTAGCTTTTTTAGTTTGGTTAGTCCAGTACCAGATTTTAAAATTTTGTTGAGTCCCACCAAAGAAAAATACATAAAACTTAAAATCTTGGTGAGTCTCAGAGAAAAATGGTAAGAACTGGACTCGTTTAGACGAGATGTGAGTATCCCTGTTGTCATTTAACAATTTATGCCTAATTGACGAATTATTTAACTTTTAAATGGCCTTACATTATACAGGATGCCTTACACTTTGGACCTTTGTCCGTGTTGAATGGCAGTCTCATAGATGTAAACATACTAAATACTCAGCTTCCACCAACTGGAATTTTCTCTTTCTAATGATATGTTTTGTATAAGACATATTTAAAGCTTAAGTTAATGTCCAATTCATGCATAGTTCAAATCCCAAAAATTTCAAATTGCACCACAATTAAAACAAAAAGCAAAAAAAAAAAAAATATTACCCCGCTTTAATCGTAAAAAATGTTGATAAAATGTAAGAATTTCTGAATAAAGGAGTAGGTTAAGCCCATCTTTGGCCCAAATTTTAGATTTTGTGACACAATAAGAAGTTGTTGTGAAAATGCGGTTTAATAATCGTCTTTTAATAATTGTGCATGTTTTCATGTGATCTATATTAAAATCGACAAAATAGTATCATATATTGCACCAAATTAAATAATTTTTTTAGTATTTTCACATAAAAGCATTTTCTATGTGTCATGTGACAATTGTAATTAAACTAAAAATTCTGTTGGATTTTCTTTTTATAGAAATTATTCAATACAAAAAATATAAAATAATAGATACTAGCCAATTTTCATTTTTTAGCCAAATTCTTGGGCCAAAAATGGGCCTTAACAACCCTCTTCCTTTATATCATACATTCTGCAAACATATTTCTTTACAAACATATAAATTTCAAAAATGTTCTATTGTTAATTTTTTTCTCCAACATCTGCACAAATTGTCTATGTTTTAACTTCTAAAACAGTAGAAATTCAAGATTGCAAATATGACTCAATTTTGTTTAACATAAAAGCCACTAGTATTAAATCTCCTAAGTATCCTCAGTCTAAGTATATGAAAAACAGATCATAACATGTCATTTTTCATATCAGATCCTATATCAGCCCTCGGTCAAATATCATCCCTCGAGCTTGTCAGCTCACAGGCTGATAAAATGACCTAGGGCTGATAAAGTGTCTGATATGAAAAATGCCATGTAATAATCTATATTTATATTATATTATATATATTTTCCTTCCCACACTGTGAATATTGTAATTGACCATAACCACATGATATTGATGAGTTTGTTCTAATAAAGTAGGCTATTTAGCAGATAACTGTTTTGTATTTTAAGCTTTGAGGACATAAATCAATTATTTTACTGCGCAAATTGAGTTTACATGGTGAAGCATAGCGGAGCCAGGTAAACTATTTGTGACAGCTAGTAAAATCAAGATTTATATGTCCGAAAGGATTAAGATATTACACAGTTATCTCCATTCTAATGCATCATTTATTCATAACCTTTGATTTATATCAAAAATGGGTAAGAAAGAGATTCTGCGAAAAGTTGACATTTTCTGCCACTAAAAGTCATAGAAACAACAAGACATCGCTTGAGTGCTTCCATTGTGAAATGTAAACTACAGACCTAAATACAGGCTTTGTGTATGCTTCAAATTTGAAAAAATTGTTCGAAAGGTAGCATGGGTAGTTTTTTCGTTAGACGTATAAAATATTTTGAGTGACAAGCAATGAATAGTGTGTTGGTTGATGGTGTTTAATGTCCTTCACTGCAAATAAATGCTCTCAGTCATACAGTCCCTGGTGGAATGACTGCAAGGTGGTTGAGTATGATGACATCGTTTGGTGTGATTGACTTTGTGTATCTTGCTCGATTTTTGGACTACAACAGCACTTTTCAGGTCCATGGTGCCAAGCATTGCAGACCGGTTCTGCTGTGAAGTGACTTTTATGACAGCGTCCTACAGTACCTCAACAAACTACAGCAGGGCTGGTCGCCAGTGGGTCACTGCGTTAAGGGCGATGAAAAAGTTGCTCATTACTTCATCACTCCACGTTGTACTACGGTCCTGCTCGGCAGCATTTGTTGCTGCTTCAAGGACACCTACATGGCTGAATGACAATGAAGCAATGGATCTATTGAAAAGGAATTATTCGTATCAATCATATGAGATTGTAATATCATCAGCTAAATCATCAGCTCAAGCTCTTGGTTACTTTAGTGGAAGAAATTGTTTGGTTTGAGGTGGACAAGGGTTGATGGGTCGTGTTGAACTTCCCACTTCAGAGGCAGTTTTTAAATACAAAACGCGTTAACATCTGGAAAATCTGACTGAATCGTGTGTAAATATCGTTTACCTGTCTTATTTATCTAAAAATGTGTATTTCACATAAGAAATTTATTTCATTTCTAGCATGATTTTGGTTCCTATCTTTTTTGGTTCACACCGCGTGATCTGCCGGTTTGCTCGCGCAGAAATGAGATTTAGTTTAAGGACTAAAAAGACAAAGGCGTAAGTTAGGGCTGTAACGTACATTAAAATATTTTGAAATCATGCGATCAGGCTTTGAAATCATGCTTTGTCGGCTTAAAAGTATCAAATGATTTATTCTTACGAAAATACGTTTTTTAAAAACATGTTTGAAACTTTGAAAAATCCCAAAACCTCTAATCCAATTTAACGGCCGTTGTTGTCAATTATTGCTCTTTTCGGTAGCGCAACTTTATGTAAAAGCGGAAGCTGCGCAGTAGTCCAAAAACATGGAAGTCTGTCTCCGCTAAATGTCAAAAAGGTAGGACCCAAATTTGAGCTGGAAATGAAATGAATTTCAAATGTAAAATGAAATTTTAAAATAATAACAGATCATTGATTTTTACATACTCTTCAGTCAAAAGTATTTGGAACTTACAAAATTACCCTATTATTTCAATACAAATATGTTTATTGGCTCAAGCACATGTTATGAAATGGCACAGGCCCAATGTAAAATGATACAATCATACAATTAAACTTTGTGTGAGATACATGTGTATAAAGTGAACAAATTACAATGGCAGATTGTCCAATATATTATTTCTGAGTACAAAACAGTCTTTAATGTATGACACAATAGTCTTAAGAGTAATAAACGAACCACTATCTAAATAAGATATCCATTTTTTAATAGAAATTTTGCATGAAACATTTCCTATTTTTTTAATAAAAGTTTGTCTTAAATTAGTATACCCTTCACATTGAAAAAGAAAATGGGTTTCATCTTCAATACTATTATTATTACATACTTTACATTTCCTTTCATTCAAAGGTACAGATTGATGCCTTCCTTTCTCTATTTCTAGACAATGCGCACTTAATCTAAGTTTACTTAAAATAGACCTGTCTGATTTATTCTTTAAAGTATCAACATATGGACTTCTGTTGTTTTTATAAAAATTTCTATAAAACCTTAACTTATTAGAGTTAAAAATTTGTGATCTTTGTTCTTGAAATCCTTGATCTATGATTCTTTGTTTTAAACATGGTAAAAGTGGCTTGAAAGAATTATCTCTTTCTAATATATATGAAAAACCTAAGTGATTCAAAATTTGTTTAATTTTTGCAAACCATTTATTTGTAGATTTAGTAGCCTGAAAAATTTTGTGAACCAGCGTATTCTTAGCTGAGATAATGTGATTTAAGTATTTTATACATGTAAAACTTATTCTAGACTTCATATTTAATCTGCCTAGTTCGGCTCTACATGCAGAATTTGTAGTTTTACAATTAACCCCCAAGATTTCCTTGATAAATTTTGAATGAAATTTTTCAACTATAGAGGTATCCTCATTTGACATGACATGGAGTATTAAAAGGTTTCCGAGCCCCTATGCCTGCGACTGTTGGGATAATGATTAAGTTTTATAAGATATTTTCAACCGAATTAGACCTAGTTGGATAGAAAAGTTTTCAAATCCCTGTAAAATATAATTATGTGTATACAAATATGGTGTGTTTAGGTAGGTCATGCTCTTTTTATCAAACTAACAGTTCACTAACGTCGTCTTAACGTTGATTAGTTTTCTTATGAAAGCTCAAAAGAGATGCGAAGAATTTGACCCATTGTATCTCCTTTACAGAAGAGTGAATTTGGCGGATTTTCCAAAAGCAACAGATGCTTGTTGTAGAATATTTGAATAATTTATGAAGTAACCTTAAGATAATTCCAAATTAGATAGATAATCAATCACAATACCCAATTTCTGTGCTACCTGGATAAACAGGTAAAGAAGTAAGTTTTAGATTGATCAATCATCAATAACTAAATCATGAAGTGAGTTTCATTTGTTGTGAATGTCAAAACTTATTTGATATTGGTTTGAGTGAATGTTTGATAACATTTCTTATTTAATTTTAAAGAAAAATGAGTAGGGATTTTTCGACCAAGAAATCTGGATTTTCACATGCCACGTCATATTCTCTTACATTACCTATATACATCTTGTTTAAATGGATGTAATTTTACTTGGACCTACTTTCTATTTGTAATGATAGTGTAAAATATTTCAGAGGATTAAGTGAGTGAAATCATTTGATACAGATATTATAAAGTTAACATTAATGAAAAGATTGTACATGTGAAAGTTATGGGTAAGTTGGTAATTAAGTTCCTTCCTCAGACGTAAAATATCTTTGACTTTGTGCATGTGATTAGAATCATTTCAAGGAAAATTGATACTTTCTTGATTCAAATAATATCATTTTCAAGATGCAGATGAAATATTAATTTGATAATTAGTCCATCAATCACGATTGAACTTGAATTTTGTTTTAAATTAAGTTTTAGACTTACAAAACTTCAGGTTATAATATTACATGTAGAATTAGCTTCAATTGTTCACTTATGAACATTGTACAAAATTGATCAAAAGTGATCAGTTCCAAATATTCAGTATATTTTAGAATACTGTGTTAACCAATGTCTGAAAAACTTATTCATGTTATTAGAATTGACCATGTGCAAATTAAATGATGTTAGACATCATGCAAACTTCAGCATTTACAGACTGACATAAAACTTGATATTAAAACATTAAATTACATGTAGATCAGACATTTAAGTAAATCAGTGCAACAATTAATATTCTTGGTATATTTTTAGGAAGTTTAGAAGCTTCATTTATGAAGAAACTGACTGGTCTTCTTTTGCACTAATGTATCACTCTAATTGTTTATCTGATCCCAAAGTTTGTTACTGGCTATAAAGAGAAATATGCCACTTAAAACATTTTCTAGCAATAAATGGCCAAAACATTATGGTTTTGACATTGTTGGTGATGGCCCATGCTTTGTGGCATATGTAGTGCATGGAAGTGTAGCATACAATGCTGGATTAAAGCCAGGTGACCAAGTCATTGAAGTAGATGGACATGATGTGTCAAATATGTCCTTGGAAGCTTTAAAAAAGTTAGCTAAAGGAAGTCCAACCCAGCCACCTCCTGTGGGTGTCATATCTAGGTATCACCAAGTGGACCTTGTTGGAAGTAGGACTTCAGGTTATGGCTTTAAAGTCTCAGGGGATAAACCAGTAAAAGTTGAATCTGTAGAAGTAGAAAGTCCAGCATCAAAGGCAGGTCTTCATCCAGGTAATTATGTTTGATTTAAATTTAATACAAGATTTTTTATTACTTGTAAATTGTTTAAAACGAAGAATGTTTATGTTCTTGTTCAAGGTTGGAACAATTTCTGAATGCCTAGCTGTATGCACTTGTTTAGATATAATAAACCCTATCCACCAACTCATTTCTGATACACATGTAGGTACCTATATGTACAAATGTATCAAGTTCAAATACAGTAAAACATGAACATAATGAATTTTTGGGATATATATATGTAGCAGTTTAGTTTATTTTTTCTAATTCGCTGAAGCAAAATTAAAAGTTCAGCCTTGTTGATCTGTTGGTACCTTGTTTTTGAGTAAAATAAAAGATAAAGTTGATGTATTCACTATAATCCTAAGATATAAGCATACACTGTACATGTAGTAGAGCCTTCATACAGTGAATGCCTAAAAAAAACATGACTCCTGTTTATATCAGTATAGTTTAGAATTCAGAGAGTGTATCATCCAAACTATTGAACAGAAAACACTAAAAAATTGACACAATACTAATGATTTCTGCAAAAAATCTGAATTCCAAAATCACAATTTTGATGTTTCAAAAATTGTAACTTTCTGCCAAAAATACAAGGATAATTTCCATTTTTTTAACAAAACCAAATTTTAATTTTCCAATGTTTTGCACCCCTCCTACACACAATATTTGTTAGATCTGTCCTGAAAATAGCAAGTAATCTAAGACGTGTTTCTGCGCTATTCTGAATTAAATCTCTATTTTGATTTTACATGTAGATTTACAATGTAACTAATATTTTTTCTAATATTTGTTTGAAAACAAAGAACAATTAGTATGTAATTTATTCAAATGACATTTAGTATATTTGTCAATCTTTATATTTTTGGCTAAATTGTCATTAAACGTAATTTTTGTTGCCCCAAGCAGATAACCTTCCTACAACATGTTCTTATCTTGCTATCTGCAGGTGACATAATACTAGAAGTTAATGGACAGACTGTGAAAAGATCAGATGAAATGAAAAACATTCTCTCAGGAAAATTACGCAGGATGAACTTATCACTGATAACTGTTAACAGACAAGTTGACAGTCATGTTGCTAAACCAGAAATAGCACCTCAGTCTATGGAGCTTCCAGACCAACCAGAAATCATTATAACCCCAGATAATGGACTGCCAATCACAAACATGCCTCTGACTGGACCAAGCAGAGTTAAACAAGCAAGGATACTTCATAATAAGGTAGAGTCCAAGTGTAGACTGCACCAAAGGTTTTGTACTGTTGATATCTCTAGGTCTATGCATGAGTTGGAGCATTTTTCCTTTGTGACCCACATGTTCTTACATTAATTATGATAGGAAACTGAAACTTAGCCAAGTCATTTAACTATGAACCTAAAATCAACCTATATTTAAATTTGTATAGTGCATTGATGGATGGGTGAGAAGAGGTCTTTTAAAAGGGTTTGATTTTCCTTTGTCCTACAACACATCTTAACTTGGCTCAATAATTGCTCTAGGGGGTCATTGTATGTAATGCTGAATGTTCTAGAAACTTAAATTGCTGTGCTTGGAGTTTGGCTACTCCCCAAATTTGAAATATTATGTTATGGAAAATAAATTTGATCTCAAGCCCAATATATTTTCATATTTCTAATGGAAAAAAGTTGTATACATGTACTAAAATGTAGATATTATCTCCTGAGCAACATTGCCTGTGGTGGGCTACCCTTGATGTTTAAGATCTTAAGCTACCGGTATTTTAAAAAGCAATTCAGATTTAAACCCCTAGACCATATATATCATATCTTTCTAAAGTCAAGCATTATAAAATCCATATTTTTGTCTGTAAAGTCTACATAAAATGGGTTTAAAAATTTCCAGTCTATTCTATTTCTGATCACAGTGTAACCTTTCAGCCTACATATATTTTTTTCTTGGCCTAATGAAAAGAAGAAAATATAGTTACATGTATTTTCTTGGCCAAATGAAAAGAAGGAAATGCAGGTTACATGTATTTTCAGAGGTAATATCCTGGGGAGACATCCTTTTATGTCAGAAATCTAAGTTGTCACTAAAATGGTCCAGATTCCCACTTTCTGTTATCCTATATCAAACAAAAATTTGAGTCATATACGTACATGTCATCAAAAAGCATACATTTATACATTAATTTCTCATAAGAAGACATGCATGCCTGAGGGTCATCCTCTGGGGAGGGGCTTACCCATGTAAGAGTGCCAGGATATGCTAAATGCAAGACTAAATGATTAGGGTTAAAAGGTAGCCACATTTAAAAGGTAAAAACAAACTAAACATATAAAAAATGCAAATGTACAACAAAAAGAAAATAAAAATTATCATCAAGGATAATCTTTTTTTACAGTCGAAAATTTAGGAGACTTAAGTTTTATTTTAGATGTGGCTACCTTTTAAGCCTATTCATTTAGTCTTGTATTTTTGTTCTAAAGCCACATCTATGCAACAT
Organism: Geukensia demissa; assembly: GCA_034783895.1. NCBI lineage: Eukaryota > Metazoa > Mollusca > Bivalvia > Mytilida > Mytilidae > Geukensia > Geukensia demissa. The sequence goes on along the minus strand of JARWCS010327153.1, from coordinate 3,121 downwards.
TTACTCTTTTTAATGATGTGCTAAATGGCTACTTCATCTACCTGTAGCTCCAGATTGAAAAATTCAAAATGTCAGTAAGACATCAACCAATTTACATGTGAATGTCAACACATGAGCTACAGTGATAATGCATGCACTGATAGTATTGAGGAGTTATGTCCCTTGTGATTTTTACACAATGCTCTTTGTATTATTAAGTACTCTCTAAAGGTTTAAGTTGACCTCTTTTTAACCTTTACAAGGCAAAGTACATGGGGATTTACAGCTTCATGTACAATTATCCTTTATAAGGTGCTAATAGACATTCAAGGTTGAATCATACTTAGGTTGCTAAGGTTATGTAATCCAATTTTGGTTTGTAGTGGGAATAAATTAACCATTTAACAGAATGTCAACGGGATTTGTACAACAATAATACCACAAGTAAGCAGAAGGTTTTACCTATAATTTTGATGAAAGATCATTTATCAATATTTCGTTTAAAAAAATTCAATTTAACATACATGTATGGAATTGTTTTTGGATTGACATACCAAGAATTACATAACCAATTCTATTTCACCAGAATTAAAAGATATATACTGATTATACAGGTCCAAAAAATGTTAGGCAGATGACAAGTTGAGGATTCAAGATAATTTTCATCTTTAAAAATAACAAAATTTGCATCTTGTGTCTGAAAAGTTGGTCCACTTTTTGGTGAAACATAAAACAAAGACTTTTCCTCTGATAACAGAGCAATGTAAACCATGCAGTGAAACATGATGAAATTTCAGATCTCTTTATGCAGTTTTGAAGAAAATATAAAAATAAAGGTTTTAAGACAATCAAAATTTAAATTATTTTTTTAAATATTACCCTGCATGTTTTTATGCATTTTATTCAAAAGAAAGAAAATATATGCCAGAAAGACACAATCCACATCTTACATATGTTTATAGCAAATATTGAAAAGCCAGATTTAACTTTCTGTAAAGTTATCTTCATCAGACACGCTAGGGGCCAAAAATAAGAAGATCAATCAAACTTTAAACTTTGTTCATTACATTGCATATGTGTTAAAGTGCATAAGATACCATCATCTTGAACTGAAGATGTGCAATGGGAATAGTGAATGCAGAAGCAACGATTTCCTTTTGAAATTAATTATTTTGGCCAATTAGAATTGATAATAGTTGAATGAACCAGAAAAACAATTTAGAGTCAGTTCTTGAGTAAGATATTTATTAATTCAAGAAAGACCTCACAAGTTGTCAGTTTTAGGTACATGTACCTATTTTCCCAGACTAACCATCAAATGTGACATCCTGTAGAATCCAGAACATTTATATTTTTTTATAATGTTATCTGTTATATGCAAAGTTTGATGCCAAGACTGCATGAAAATAAATTGTGGGATCATAATTTAAGAGTGTACATAACATTAACTGAACCAAAATAAAATTACAAACTTCAAAACACACACAAGCTACCTTTGCTATATTTCCAATATACCCCAATGCAGAAAGCTCTATCAAATTTATTCATGAATTTAGGAAATAGCATAGGGACATTTCTGTTCAGATGAAATTAATGTTCAAGTTTTTTAAAGAAGAAAATAGGATGATTTTGAAAGAAATTCTCGATGGATTACTTTCCAGAGTATAGTGTAATAACATAACATCTAGAGTTTGATGTAATTACAATATTCTATAACATTTCCAATTTGTATGTTAATGGAAATTTGGCATCAAAAATTTGATTTTATGGTGAAACTTTGAAAAAAATCATGTGTTTATTAGACTATGTACTGGTTTAAAGGGTTTCAAAATTATCACAAACCTTAAAAAATTTTCCAAGTTATAAAACTCAAGAATTCTACTGATTTTCACATCAAGTCACATAATGTACATGTATTATATCTTAATTTACATGTGTCTTAGATCCAAGGAAACTGTGTGTTTCCTGTAACCTGGCCCATCCTAATTTTGGCCACTAATGATCAATTGCAATCATGAGAAGGTTTTAAGATTTAGAAATACATGTACATGTATGACAATTCTAATTTTTGTAAATTTCATGGAAATCTCTCAGATTTGCAAACTTTTGAAATTTATCTAGCAACTACATGTAATACACAAATGGAGTCAAAAGCTTTGTTGAGAGTTATGAAGTCTTAAGATTAAAAAAAATGTGGGAATTCAACATAGTAAATTTTTTGAAAGTCTATGGGGCCCTTTATTTTGAAAGTATTAAGCAACCACACACAAATGGAATTGAATAAATAATTGAATAAGAATAATAATAATAAAAAATTGAATAAGATAAATTGAAATCATATGGAGTTTAAGATTAAAAAAGATGATGATTCTAATTTTGGTAAATTTCCAGAAAGAATCTTTGAAAAAAGTACTTGGTGCCCATACAATAACAGAATCAGATGATCAATTATGAGGAATCTTAAGCATGTTAAGATTTGACATTACAACAATTTTAACATGGTAAATTTTCCTGTAAGTCTTCCACAAATGTTAATCTTAGATAGTATAAAATTAGAATCAGATGGTCAGTAGTAAAGGCAAACAAACACATTAAGCGGTGGTTACATCCTCAAGTTTTGGTCTGGCAATAGGAAGCAGACATATAGTTCTTTTTGGTTAATTTTATCCAAATCACTTTTAGTCATTGCCTGATGGAAAGTGTGCAAACATTGTTTCATAAACATTTTCACTTAACGTTTTGAACTAGTTTCATAGAGCTAAGGTGCAAGTAATCATTGTACACATGACGATTTAAAATTGTTCATGTTGTCCATTAAAGCATGAATCTTGATTTCCAATAAATATATTATATTTAGGGAATAAAAAATCTGTTCATTAAAGAACATTTAAGGCCATTGTAGGTTTTTAGTGATTTTTAGCAATTTTCACCTCCTAAGTCTTTTTTGATTGCTTGTATTCCTTAAAAAAATGAATCACATAAATAAAATGTGAAAGTATTGCAGATGTTGCAAACAGAACTGGAAAATGATCAGTTATATTGAATACACACAGACAGTGTTTTAGTGTCGGATTCATGATCATATGCCATGTTGTCCAGGAAACGGTTAATAAATTATTAAGTAATTGGGCTTTACAGCTTT
>JARWCS010327142.1:0-12414 GCA_034783895.1 Geukensia demissa | reverse complement strand
TTCGCTGGGATATATTTGGTCGAGATGTTCACTGAACGTAGGATTATTCAATGACAAAACATCATCGATATAGCGAAGATCTGGCCAATTTCTTTTTGTTATTTCGCAGGAGTCCCTGAAAGAATTCTGCTCCATACGAGTACAAAAACAAGTCGGCTAGTAGGGGCGCACAATTTGTGCCCTTTGGAATGCCAACTGTCTGTTAAAAAAATGGCCCAACAAATTCCACAAAAATGTTGTCAATCAGAAAGTCCAGCATTTTGACAATATCGCCTTTAATGATATAACAGATAACTTGAACAATCTAGCAAGATTATTTGCTGCCGATACCTCGCTGTCGTGTCTGGAAACGATTTCAATACGTAAGAATCTGATATCATCACTGATTTATGTACTATAGATACATGGGCAAAATCATGGCTAGTTGATTTTAATGCTAAGAAAACGAAAGCATTGATTATTTCAAATATTGATGTACCCGATCTTAATATAAAATTCAACAATGAAAATGTCGAACTAGTAAAAAAATCACAAATATGTAGGTGTTACATTTTCTTATAATGGAAACTGGTCGGCTCATATTGATAACATATCTAAGTCAGCTTTGAAGCAAGTAAATGATCTACGTAAATTCAAGTTAACATTGTCAAAACGTACTTTACCCAATATTTATATTACTTTAATTAGACCGGTCTTAGAATATGCTTGTGAAGTTTGGGACAGATGTTTGAAACGAGACTGAAAAAAATAGAAAAAATACACTTTGAAGCTGCTTGGGACTGGTCTTCCAAAATTTGCAAGCAAAGAATCTTTATATTTACTCTAGAAAGTCGACGCAAAATCTCGAAAATTGACTATATTTTATAAAATGCATAACCGATTGTGTCCAGAATATTTATTTCAAAGTCTACTCCCGCTGACATCAGATGTCTTTAACAAGAACCTTCGAAATAATGATAACTATGTGCTTCCCAAATGTAGACATAAAGCATCGGCCAACTCATTTATACCGTCCTCTGTTCGTATTTGGAATAACTTAGATACTTCTATTCGCAACTCCCCAACAATATCAGTTTTCAAAAAGAGAATGAAGGGTTCATGTTTTAAAGCTCCAGAGCACTACGGCGAGGGTCCTCGCACTCTAAATATTTTACACACAAGACTTAGACACCAGTGGAGCTAACTTAAGGCAGACATATCAAAAATTAATGTTATCAACAGCACAAAATATAGATGTGGGTATCGTAACGAAGAGTGTTACAGGGGTGCGGTACGTTCTCAGGTTTAGATGAAAATGACAAACAAATTGAATTAAACTGACCAGGAGAACTCATTCAGTAGAGTGCGGTTATTTATAAAACAAACCAAACGGTTCTTAGCGCAGATCAACATTGCCTTTATTCCTTTTGTTTTGCATTTTTCACAAGTTTTTTTTATACTTTTATACACTTAATTACCCATTTATTCCAATGACGTTTTTTTTTTTTTTGAAATTATGAATTGTCATATATACTGATTATTGTTCTTGCCTGTTAAGATTTTAATATTATAAGGAGCGGACGTACTTAAGTTGGCATAACTATTGTCCAGTCCTATTGTACATTTTGCAGTAAAATGATATCATTAAAATATTAATTAAGGCATGAGCTATGATTTTCCGACATAAATGTTTTGATTCTGAATCTTTAACATTATTTTGATTTACTATTTCCACTGAAAAGTAAAATTCAAAATCCAATAATTTGGTTCGACGCTTCTGAAGATAACAAACATTATTTTTGACGCATTCACATAAATATTTTGTAACAATAAAAGAACGAGTAAATAGGCGATGCTTTAAATCTTAACTTTATTTAAATTTTTGATTATATGATAATAAGTGTGAAGTACATATATACCGGCTGTAAAATTTGCATTTTGCTATATTTAAACAGACGAATATGGTTATATCAATAAACATATATGGGTCAACAAAACCTTAGAAATACGTCAAAATTTAATCTTAACCACAGTTATCGGTTATGCAAGTATTTGCTTAAACTTGAGTACTACATTGACCACGATTCGGCTACCCTGTGAAACCCAATTAAGGGTATGACTCAAGGAGGTCGTGTGACAAAGACAAGGGTCATCGAGTATACACGATGGATGGCCGTAAATAAACTATCAAATTATCATAACAAACGAAAGAAAATATTGACATCGAGAAAACGAGGTTGAGAGGGAAATCCCGACCACTAAATATATATAAATGTTTAAACAACATTCTTGAATCCATTCTTCTCATAAACTTAATAGGATACGATAGTAGTAACCTGTTTGGTCTTACTTCAGGTATGTTATTATATATATTTTTGTGACATTTTTGTTAAAATTCTTTTTATTTTATTGAATCTTATTTCATGTAAGCGCAGATGAATTAAATTCTGAGAGTGTTCACATTAATTATTATACAAACAGAACATATACATGAACATTCCTAATAAAACCGTTGACAACATTGATAATTAGAACTAACAAACATAGAAAACTTATCCACTTAAGAAACTATTATCTTTTCAGCATGCCAATTAGAGAGGCACTATCGTTTTTCTTAAGAAAGTCGACATGGAGAAAGTCAAAGAAGAAAACACAGAAAAAGATTCATCAGCATCCCGTCTCTGATGTGACGGACATAATTCGAAATATTGACGGATTGGATTCCTCATACCATTCATTCGATACAGATTTTCAGTACGAAACTCCGCCAAAATTCCATTCCACTCCTAAGAAGTCATGCAAATCTGAAAACCGAAAATCTAAATCTTTCCTAGTTGGAATAAACAGTACAGATTTTCAAAACCCATTGGATAAATCCAGCGATTCAGAATCAATTAAACAAAATAAAATTGAAGCTGTATGTCGGGGTATGAAATGGTACAAAAGAGAAAATAAAAAGTCATGGATGACTTTGATGTGCGGATTAAAAAGCTCTGATTTCGAAAAAATCAATGAAATGCCTAAAATGAACGACTCGTCAACTATTAACTGCAAACATGTAAACAGAAAATCTTGGCTGTCACTTGTTTGTGGAACCGACAATAATAAAAGTGACCTTACAAAGTCAGTTTACAGGGATTCTGGGATCTCTATGTTTTCGGAAAATGACGGGGAAATAGAACTGCAGACGCGAATGAAATTCAAAAGTAAATCTTGTGATAATATTTTGGACTCTCTCCATCATTGTGAAGAAAATCATGGAATTGCAAATAGCGAATCTATTATGGAGGAAATAAAACCATCAATGAGCAATCTGTTCAGAACCACAAGCATACAGGAAAATTCTTTGCGACTCATGCGCAGACGTCATAGAAACGTTAGGCGGCGGCGTGGTCGTGAATGCGACTCTTGGTGTAGTTCATGCGAATTCCAGGATTTGCTGGTAAGTAAAAGCGAAGGGGATTTGACAAGAGATACCATTGAACGTGAAGTTAGATTTACAGAAATACCAGAAAAAATAAAAGCTGTATCATCATTGGAAGTTAATCGCATCAAAAGTGCACAATTAAAATCATGGCAAATCCGCCGCCAACAACGAGACCAAAAGATAAAGGAAAAGAGGGAGTCTCGGAACCTTGAACTTCTTCTGAGTAAAGAATTCGAATTCGAAGAACGACTTATTCTGTAAAAACACTGAATACGAAAAGTCAACTTTTAAAATGTCGTGTAGTGTACAAAATTGAAAATGACGGGTAAACATATTTTAAGAATTGTACCTTAAATACTCCTTTCTGTTGTTGTTGTTGTTTATTGCGTCTTATGTTTATAAGACGACAATTTACTTGTTGTATTCATATTTGTAAATAGACGAAAATCAATTGTGCTTTACAAATGAAGAAACATAATTTTTAACTATAGAAATAAAATATAGGACACCGGTTATGCTAGTTACTTGTACTTTGTTTGATTTGATTATGTTTATCCTCATTTTCACTAATAAGTAAACTCACGTTTTAATCCCGATAAATGTTTGAGTTCACGTAAGCGGATTAAATGATAGATTGCTGTTAAACGTCTAGTGGGCAATTTTGCAGCCAATAAGGTAAATAATAGAAAGGTTAAACACATATATTAGTATGAAAATGAAGAGATATGGGGTAAATGTCAGAGAAACTGCACTCCAACCAAAAGAAAAACAGGGAATTTACAAATCTAGAGTTCTCCGCAAGGCCCTGAACAAGGGTTGTATACCACTCGGTGTGAAAAGCTCTTAATCGCCCCAATTAAAAAAAAGTGTATACGTAAAATAATACTTTTTTACCTGAATATTATTAAAAATGTACATGTAACACATCATAAAACACAAAGACAAGCCTATGGCCATAATTCTTGACTTGGGACAGGCACATGAGACGTGTGGTGGGGTTAAACAGTTTAATCCCAACCCTCCCCAACGAGTGGCCACAGTAGGAAAACAAAAACAGCAACAGACGAACGAAAAAATCAAGCATTAATTCACCAAATCCGACTAGAGAGTTCCTGAATTACAATAAATATAATAAACAAAAATACATGCAAAAAGAAGAATCCTCGCAGTTACTGAAAGCAAGCTCAGTGTGAGATTCTTGAAGATAAGACATCAAGCATTTTAACACGAGATTTCATCAAACTATTTAATACTGTGTTGTCAATAAACGTGAGGAAATACAAGCAATGCCAAATTGATTAATGTCTGTGTAAGGATGCGATAAATTAATTAATGTCTGTAAAAACAAGTTTTAATGTTCTGTCTTCAACGTCGAACCAGTATCCTTTGGTGGATAAGTTTTTTTAACGAAAAAATGAGATTCAATCGATCATTTTTAAATCGGTAAGCTTTATTTGTAATGTTTCCATAGAACGCAAAATGTGATAATCCTTGTGGTATTAAAATTCTACAATTCAATATTTGCAGCTGTATTTCGTATTAAATCTTTGTAACGGTTATAAAATTTTATAAAAAAGAGTAATTGTTGCATGATGGCTTTAAAACAAAAATACAAAATATAACACTCCATTTAAAAGGGCACTATACCTAATTTTATCGTTTAACAATACACTTCTGTGTCCCTATAGTGTGTTCAAGATTGATACGCCTCGTTGTTTAACAGTGTTCAGGTCCTGTCATGTGTTTAAGCCATATTTTATTATTTGGTCTTTCATTATCCCTTGATGAAGACCTTTTGGTCGAAAATTTGGGAACCAAGATTTATTTTCTTGTTAATTTTCTTTTTGTTTTACATTTGCATTTTTTATATTTTTGGTTTGTTTTTACCTTTTAAATGTGGCTACCTTTTAACCTTAATCATTTAGTCTTGCATAAAATTTTGTAAAAGTCTTGGGAAGCCTGTAATATCTGTATCCTTGCTGAAGAAGTTTATTAGTAAGGTAATAGATTGCAATAATTAAGGTCAGAAACTTTTGTGCAAACACGGGCAAAGCGAACTAGTTGTGAAATGTAAACACCATGACACGTCCCAGTAAAGAAACGGAAAGTTGACTATAGGAAAAGAAAAATCTCCCTTTTATCATAAATTTTAGTGCATAAACAACCCTGTTCAATTTTTTAATGCAAACCAGTGCGGTCATTAAAGATATTATATATATAAAGTAAGTGTTTTAGATAATTTTCTTTTGCGAATGTTTGTGACTCTGTATTATTCAAAGCTAAAACATCATCAAATATCTAAATGTGATGTTTATATTGTCCACTTAATCCTGTTTGAAAGAGTCTTTTTGAATTTTTGTAATAAACTGTGATTCATAATAATATAAAAATAAACAGCAATGAGAGGAGCGCACTTTGTGCTCATTGGTATGCAAACTATCTGCCGACAGACCCTGTTGCCAAATACATAAATATTTTCAAGAAGGAATTCGACCGCTGTAATCATGTCATATGATGTCCAACATGTGTATTATGAAAAGATTTATCGCCTAAAAGAAATTGTATTTTTTGCAGCATACGTAAGAACAACTAGCCTTTTTAAATGACCCATTGATCAGATATGAAAATTTTTCCTTTATAACATTATACACTAAAGTGGTATAAAGAGGAGCGATGTCACAATTGTCTAATAACTGTCTAATGTAGAAAGGGAACTTGAACAGACTTTATTTTATTTAACATTTAAAAAGTAGTTAATAGATTAAAGTTCATTATATTTATTACAGAGGTTGACAATGAGAGTCTTAATACTAATAAGAGCACTAGTTAGAAGATATGAGACGTTAACGGCAGTGCATTTACTAGAAGTAGAAATGTACCAAGATTTATGTGGAGTTTTCTGAAGTTTAGAAAGCCAGTACATTATAGACACTTTCATATTTTTTAAGAAAAGCAATAACCTCTCGGTCATTGACGATGTTAAGGTTCCCAGTTATCACATGTCCACAGGGTTCATATTTGTATTTCGAATTAAGACAGTCACATGAATCTGGAAAGTTCCTGTTAATTTCGGAATCGTTAGTGACATTCGTATAGTTAAAAATTACATCAGCTTATATTGTTAGCATTTGACAATTGCTATTCGACAGCCGAGATACCTCTAAATGCCGAGCTCTGAGGGGAAAAATGATTATATTAATCCTGAAGACTGTAGAAGATAATATTATTAACGGTTAACAATGTAAGATTTTGTGTGACTTTTACAATTTAACGGAGTTAATTGTGCCGCTTTGAATAAAATATTGCCTGGAAACACCTTCAAGACCTTCTGCCGGCCATGCTATGAAATCGTCTGGCTTGCACGTGGTATTTGTTAACCATTTTAACTCTCCTGGCATAAAATGCCTTCACTTTGCATCTGTCGTCGCTGTCAGCGTCGATTTCATTTCAATTTTTGCCTCTGAAACCGATCCAATTAGATACAAACATATTTCATGTTTAAAAGGAATTCGAAGATACCAAAGGGGCAGACTTAATGGATGGTCCTTTTACAAACTCGTGGATCGTTTAAGATGAAGTCAAAGGTCAAACATGGCCGCCACAGTCAATGATGTGTTTTGATTGTCCGAAACATTGAATACATTTTGCCTGAAATCACTTAATATTGAATTGTTATGTTACATTAATGATCATAGATGATCATCTACCAAATATGTGAATCCGATTGGTCATTCGAGGCATAGCTTAACACTAGAACCTACGGAAAATTCACTATATATCTGAACTTTTCGTCTGCTTTAACTTTGCCAATTACAACTGAGCTTTGCACGAAAGTTGTCTTGATGGTCCTCTATCAAATTTAATTTGTTTTGAGGTACCAATTAAAAAGCTACAAGAGACAGGCCATTTCTAAAACGATAAGATATGTAGAAAAATCCGTTAACAAACTACAAAAAGCTCTCATCAAAACAAAATCAAAAATCAAAAACTCTAAATCAGAAGAAAAAAACTTTCTCAAAGGTTGCAAAAATGCTCGTTTAGCCAATTTGAACAATATCTTTAAAAAACGGTAAAAGCTGGGAACATTAAATGCTTCGGTAACATTAACTGAATTGGGAACCCCATCCAAATCGTATAAGGAGTAAAAAAACTTACATTAATTTATAAGAAAAATCTATTTTGTCTCTCCGCAAATATGGAAGAAGCTTGAAAACCCAAAATCAATCCAACCTATATTTTATATCAAATGGATCAGTTTAAAAGAGCAAAGATTATTATGAGTAAACCTTGTAGCCTATACAGACGACACGGACGCAACACACCCATGAGATATGAACGAAAAACCGAAGCGTTGTATACGTATAAACAGACCTGTGATCATCTCAACATCAAGTTTTGATTTGATTTAGAACGGTCATTTGGTTACCCTCTACTAAAATTGTATCCGGCGTCAACACTCGTCAACCAAGATTACCGCCACTCCTGAAAAAAATGTCTATTATTTCTTAGGAATGATCTTCACCGAAACTGCTGAGTAAATTGGAACCAACCCTCATTGAAGTGGTACATAGATTGTTCCCTCGCAAATGTTATCTGGTATTCTCATTGACCAACCAAGAATACCGACACAGCCAAACCTAGCTTAGCATTGTATCTTATAGGATATTCACTTGAAAATATTCTAGTCTGAAACTGCTGAGTCATTTGATACAACCTCTGGCTGAATGGTCCTTAAGTGGTTCTCGTACACAATTGTGTCCGGCATCACCCCCGACAACCAAAACGGCAGCAATAACCGAACCGTTTAACATTGGCCCCTATGGATAACCATATTTAATTTTGTTTTCCTCTGAAACTGCTGATAGAATGTTAAATGGGCATTAAATTGTCTGTGTTTCAACTGCAGTTTTCACTTTAAATAAAATCAATTTCTTCATAGGATGTAATGTTATTTTTTTTTTCGAATTAGTAAATTTTCTTCATTTTGTGGGTGAAATCAACCAATGGTCTCTGGAAACAAGACATAACATTTTTTTTATTTTGGGGGGTTTTATGACATATAAAAAATGATATTTAAAGAATTATATTCTAGCTATTACACTAAAGCGTTAAACTTATTTATGAAAACATGCCATTTGAGACAGATCTATTCAATGTAAAAAATTTAACACAGAGGGGTAATGTGAAAAATATTTGTGCTTGGGAAAACAGAAATTTTAACTGCATGAATTGCGGCAAATAATTAGAATTCCAGCTATATATAACATGACATACTTCATAGCTGAACTTCCCATAAATGTGTACATAAGTCAATAAGTGGTGTAAAACTTTTGCATCAGGGATATAAACATCACAGCTTCTCAAGACTTTTACAAAGTTTTATGAACGTTACAAAACTGCAATGCAAAATACGGCTGCAAATGTAGAATTTGGATGCGTCAAGGATTTTACATCCTACTTTCTAAGGAAACATTTTATATAAAGCATACGGATTTAAAGGTGACAATAGGCCTCAAACTTTTCCACAAAGGTTACAAGTTCGACATCGTAGTCAAAACATTTAAACGTGTGTTTGTTATTGCAGATATTAATAAACGTATCGCTTTCTTACACAGACATTAATAAATTTGGCATTACATCCATCTTGTCTTTCTTCGCGTTTATTGACAACATTCAGTTCTAAATCGTCGGATATACTGTGTTTGATGACATCTCGTGTTGAGAGGCTTCATTAATCTCACTCTGAGCTTGCTTTACTGTGAGCATTCATTAGAGAGTTATTTATTTTCCTGTATTTTTTATATTTTCTATTGTTGTTCAGGTACTCTCTAGTCGGATTGTTAGATTTTTATATTTCGTCTGTTACTGTTTTTGTTTTTTTTCCTTTCGTCACGCGTTGGGGGAGGGTGGGATCCCACTTTACTAGTTTGGCTCCACCACGTGTCTCATGTGCCTGTTACAAGTCAGGAATTGTGGTCATAGGTTTGTCTTTGCTTTGCGATATATGTTTTGTTATATATACATTTTTGCTAATATTATGGTAAGAGCAGTACTTTTTTTACGTAAACACGTTTTTATATGGGGCGATTTATAGCTTTTCACAAGGAGTGGTGTTCCATCCCCTCCGTTTTTCTCGCGGTTAGAATGCAGTCTCTGGCATTTTCTCTATATCAATTCATTTTCATATTTACCTAAATTTTATCCGGCATCCCTACTGAACAACCAAGACGGCCACATTACTAGAGAAAAAAATCGTCAATAATACTTCCCAAAAATGCTTGACCAAAAAGACCGAAACTTAAGTGGAATGTTCATTAGACTTAGTCTTCTTCTAAAGTTATATGTGGCATCCGAACGGGCCCAAATTAAGATGGTCATCAAAGTCAAACTTGGTTTTTCATAGGACCCTGTGGTAATTCGCTTCAAAATTTCTTGTCTGAAACTGGTTGGCCAATTGGAAAACTTAAGGTGAATGATCCTTATATAGATTTCTACCAGAATTGTATTCAGCAAATCCACGGAACAAAAAAGATGACCGCCATAGCCGAACTTAGTTTAAAATTTGACTTAATGAGAAATTAAATGAATAATTTTCTTGTCTGAAATCAGGTAAGCCAATTGAAACCAAACTTTGATGGAATGGTTTTTAGGTAGTCTCCTACCAAATTTGCATCCAGCAACCTAATCGACTTAATTCAGTATGGAGATGGGAAATTCTATTAAGTAATCTTCTTTTCTGAAATTAGAACCATACTTTGCTGTCCTATAAATAATTTTCAGCATCTTAATCGACAAACCATAACGACCGTTACTACCGAACATAGTTTAGCATGAGGCTTGTGAGAAATTTCAAATCTTCTTATCTGAACTGCTGAGCAAATGGGAATCAAAGTTTGAGATTTTTATCCGGCAACCACACCTATTAACCAAGATGGCATTCACAGTCGAGCTTGATTAACAGAAGGACCCTGGAAAATTCATGTTAAAATTTTCTTATCTGAATTAGTCCTAAGTTCAGCAAATCCAAAAATGTTTATAAGAATTAATGTGGAGTTTTTTCGGGTCAGCTAATGTGTTTACACCGTACGTGTCACTTTCGCGCCTACCCAAGTATAGTAAAATTTAAAAAAGGAATATGTAACATATATCAGAGACACAAGATCCACATCTTATATACGTTTATATAAGCAAATATTGTAAAGGCAGATTTAAAATTAATTACAATAGGTGCCTGGCCTGTTTGCGAGTAAACTAACTTCAGCTGGCGAAACCCGTTCTTTAAATCTGTTTCGTGAACGCGAAGATATTAAGTGAATTTCTTCATCAATTTGCCGAGTTTTACAAAAGTAAAGATCATGAAGATATATATACGCTTAATATCAAGAATTTTACTCAAGCCTGGGCCCATAATAAGTTACAAAACATTAAGATTGTAAATTTTTATTCATTAAAACAAGAATATTGTTCAATTCAACAACTGTGCTCTAACAGGTTTGATTGTTGTGTTTAATAACGACTTTTCAAGCACGTGAAGCATGCATCACACGCATGATTTGGATATTTAAACGCGTTGATTTAAAGCATGTATTCATTATCAGTAAAGATGGTACTGAGAAGGTTGTCAGACGCACAACCATGGCATGCATTCAGCAGGAATGTCTTTCAAAGCTATTGAACGACAGAATGGCTACTAATTTACGTAATGGAATTACGCACAAACTAATGAGGTCAAAGGCTTACCAATATCCTGAAGACCAAGAACATATCTGATCGTAATGACCGGGCATAGCGCGTTTAGTTAGACGAATGCCATTTGCTTCTAGTACCGCACTTAAACAACACTGGATTCCCAAAAGGCTTATGCCCACAAGAACGATACGAAAGCCAGCTGGACTAAGATCAAGACGAGTTATTAAACATCCACTGTTGCAGACCGACATCGCCGTGCACGTTTAATATGTTGTATGGCACGCCGTAATTGGAGTTTGAGATCATGGCGTAGAATCCACTGGTAAGACAAATCGGTTCTTTTGATTCATTGATTGAATAATGCTTAACGTCCAGTTGCAAATATCACATGCATATTTAGTACTAGAGCATATCAATGATAAGTAATGATGAATGAACCCTGTTTTATACTAGACCGACGCGCTTAGCCGGATTTTTAACGTGCTAGTTCACGAAAGCAACAGTCTGCAAGAAGACATGCCACTTTACACAGACAGATTATTTTGACTCTGAGCCGACCCGCCTTTGCTCTTACACATAAATGTTGCGTGCTTAGCGGAGAAGTAGCAAATACAAATTTTAATGTCTTTGATTTGACCCGGCCGGGGATCGAACCCACGATTTCCGCACTCGGGGCGAGCATGCTTACCATTGCAACACCGAGGCGGGCTCGGTTCTTCTGCGCGTAACCGACGGCCGGTTGAGGGTATGGAGAGAAAAAAACAAAGCTTATACCCCACAGAACGCCCATTGAGTTCTTTATGGCGGAAGTTCAGTTATGGTTTGGGGTGTATCTCCCATGACTGTAAGATGAAACTATTTACGATACGAGGCAAGTAAAATGGAGATCAGTACATCTGAGACGTCTTGCGGCGAGTTTTTGCTCCTTATTTTGACAACAACCTATAAGGTATAAGACCTGTATATATGGATGTAAACGCCAGACCTTCTCGTTCAATGGCAGTAGCTGCATATAAGCAAATGCAAGGTATTTCTTGGCCAGCCATGAGCCCGGAATTTAAATCCTATATCTTGGATTTGTTAGGCCGTTGAGTGCAGGTCAGGCCATATCAGTCTTTTCTGTGAATTTCTTTATATTAAATGTTCGCTCCATACCCATTTTCCGAATGATATATAAAACATAGAAAGAATTCAGCCTCCATAAATATTGGAACACTATTAAAAACATGGTATTTTTAAGGAGGGATAGTTTTGTTTTATGTTTTTTTGTTTGTTTGTTTTTTTTTTTTTTTTTTTTTTTTTTTTTTTTTTTTTTTTTT
>JARWCS010327131.1:0-12414 GCA_034783895.1 Geukensia demissa | reverse complement strand
TTTTTTTTTTTAATTATAATCTGAAGTCTTTTAAGATTCTTGTGCTTTGAAATACCACCAGAGCCGTTCGAAAATATGTCAAGAGGGGAAATTTCGATTTTTCAAAATTCGATCATGCGCCTGTCCGATCTCAGGAGTCGTAGTGTTGGTTTTTCCTTAAGGTGTTTTTAGTTGTTTGTCATTCTTTGACCTTTTTGTCATAGAAATTTTCTACCCCTCGTGACAATTCTCTTTCTTGTCTGCACTGAGCAAGGTTATTTGGTGAACATGTTTATTTATACTTCAAATTGTCGACCTTAATGTTGAACAGCCACTTGATTTCCATAACTATAAAATTAACCTATACCTACGTGGAGCTTAAAGGCAATATTGAATAACACCGGATGTAAGTTTCCGGAAATTTCACCCGCCATTTCTGTTGCAATTGTATCGATTTTCTACATTACAAAGGGAAAATTGAACACATCGAAAGGAAAACATTAAAAATGATCATAATCTCGCTTAGAAAATATGTTATATTGACATTAATATCTAGTACCGATGAGTTTGCAATGGCTTTTTAGACAGTTATTTCCGGTTTTCACAAGAATGCGCGAGATCTCATTCGGATCGATAGATATGGGCCAAATGTTTCTTCTTCAGGATAAACCCCAATTTAAAAAGTATGCACATTAATGAATATTTACAACTGCGTT
Organism: Geukensia demissa; assembly: GCA_034783895.1. Lineage (NCBI taxonomy): Eukaryota > Metazoa > Mollusca > Bivalvia > Mytilida > Mytilidae > Geukensia > Geukensia demissa. The sequence goes on along the minus strand of JARWCS010327131.1, from coordinate 11,719 downwards.
TTTCCACATTTAAAAAATGCTGTTTTGCCTTGAAAGTTTTGTTTGAAAATGTTACTGGCAGTTCCGTCCAGCAGATTTATGCCGTGTAGATAACATGTTTCTGTTGTTTACTTTAAAATAGGCAATGGTTATAGTTTTTTTATGTTGTCGTCGTGTGATTTTCTATATTTTCTCCTTATCCATAATGCTATCTTTAACAAGTATGTATCTAGAATAACTAATAAAAGTAATGTTAAATTAAGATAATTAAAATTCACATGATGGGGAAAATTTCGGAGGGATTGCACTACAACCACGATAAAAACAGCGAATTTACAAATTTATATGTCTCCACATGGCTGCTATGCCACTCCTTGTGAAAAGCTCTAACACCCCCCCCCTCCTTCCGAAAAAAACATGACCCTAAAAGAATACTGCCTTTGCCTGAATATTATCAAAAATGTACATGTTACAAAACAGTATACAAAAAAAAACTATGGTCACCATTCCTGATTTGGGAAAGGCACATGAGACATGTGGTGGGGTTAACTAGTGGGTATCCAACCTTCCCCCAACGACAGGTCAAAGCAAAAAAACCCAAAAAAACCCCCAAAAAGCAGTAACCGACGAACTATAAAAATCAAATAGAAAGTCACCCAATACGACTACATAGTACCTGAATTACAATAAATATACTAAAATATAATAATGAATGCTCACAGTTACTGAGTGAGATAATAAGACATCAAGCTGCCATTAAACACAGTATGTCCGACGATTTAATTCTTTGTAGTCAGTAAAAGATGGATGCAATGCCAAATTTATTAATATTTTTGTTAAACGATAAGTTTATTAATATCTGTACCAACAAAATCCAGTTTTAATGTCTAAAAGTATCAAGAAACTTGTCTACTGAATCCTGTTTTGAAGGGTTTTCTGAATTTTTGCCATAAACTGTGATTCAAAATATTAAAATGAATCTACGATGAGAGTAGCGAAGTTTGTGCCAATTGGCATGCCAACCATCTGTCCATAGTTTTTGTTACCAAATCGAAAAATATTAAAATAAATCTACGATGAGAGTAGCGAAGTTTGTGCCAACTGGTATGCCAACCATCTGTTCTTGTTACCAAATCGAACATAAATATTATCAAGAAGAAATTCGATCGCTGTTATCATGTCAGATGATGTTTAACAAGTATGTGTTTGCCTTAAAATAAAAAGGTCACCAAAAGGTTGTGTTATAACAATTAATTCCGTTTTGTACACTTTTTTTTTGTTTGGGTTGTTTTAGGTTGATTTCATCCAATACCAGTTAATTGTTCGTTTTTGCCACGTTGGTAAAGATTCGCGTGATTTATAACACTGGTTACATATTTTGTCTTTCTTAACCTTGGTTGCAAACTTGGTCTTACTTAACATTGGTTCCAGATTTCGGCTTTCTAAACCATTGTTTCATTCTTTGTCTTACTTAAATTTGGTTTCAGGTATTTTTTCATTAAACCCTAATTTTCATCTTACTAAGTAGGTTTTTAATCAACTCTGTTTTCAGACTTTGTTTCAATAAAACTTCGTTTTAGTCTTGTTTCAATGATACCTTATTTCACAGGTGCAGGACGCGTAATAAAAATATACTAAATATACTACATACACTTATGTAGTATATTTTTTATTACTCGTCCTGCACCTGTGCCTTATTTTAGACTCTATCTCTTTTAACCCTTATTTCAGTTTTTGTCTTTCTATCGGTTTGCATTTGGTATGATTTATTATAATAAAAGGTTCTCCAGAAGCATTAACAGAGTTCTTTCTACAATCAATTTGAGCAGTTAGATTATTTTAGAGAGCGAAATTTTCCCATCGAGATTTGTTATTCTCTGTGCATTGGTATTTATTAAGCGCATGTAAATTTATTCTCTCAGGATTTTGTTCTTCTGTTTCATTTTGATGTTTGCAGCATATTGATAACGCAGCTTAGACATCGGAAGCCGATTTCTGTTACACAAGACAGCTAAGTACGTCTTAAACGTGATCCTTAGTTATTTTTTATGAGACTTAGTGGAAATCAATTCAAAACTAATTAATTGTTGGTATTTATAAAAACACTGGAAATAATTTGATGTTTTCCATGAAAATATTATCTTGCTGGAAGCTTTATAAGCATGATATAAACATGACAGACACGTATCGCCTCGTGTCGTTGTATGTAGCTTCTATATATGAAAATCGTTTACGGCAATCCTGTAGTTATTGCATTAATGTAAAGCGTGCGTTCCTTATTTTGCAACAGTTTATTTCTATTTGGATATAAAATTGCAGAAAATTGTCTAGAAAAGATTCATAATTAGGTAAAAAGAATCTCAGCACGAGGCATGGAAAATAAAGAAATCAAATTACTTTGCTAATGCTACCAACGCGAAAAGAAAATACATAGTTATCAAGGCAAATGAGACTATCTCTTGAGTCCAAATAAGATCGAACAACTCCAATAAAATAAAAACTGCAACATGTATAACTTGTTTTGAGCTGATTCAAGACAAATGCAAATAAACGTTATTGAGTTTACGTCTCTTTTAACTCGAAAATAAGTTAAAATAATATTTCCTACCTGAAGTAGTAGACTATGACAACAACCCTCTATATCAACACAGACAAAAATTAGAACCAACAACAATCCTCTCTCTACGGACTCTGTGTAGCCAGAACTAAGGTAGTAAACCCTAATAAAACCCTCTATATCAAGAAGTAGGACCTCAGAAACTATCCTTCTGGGAACTGAAATAGTATAGACTCTAACAACAACCCACTGTTTACCCAGAGAGGAAATAGGAACAACACCAACTCTCTATCTATAAACTCTGTTTACACCAAAACTGAAGTAGAAGACCCTTACAATAAACCTCTTTATCTACCCCGACAAGAAGTAGGGACAACAACAACTCTCTATCTAGAAACTCAGTATATAAACAAATATTAAGCAGTAAACCCTGAACACAACCCTCTATCTACCCTGACAAAAAGTCGGAACAACATCAACTCTCTATCTATAAGCTCTGTTTATACTAGTACTGAAGTAATAGAGCCTAACAACAAACTTCTTTATCTACCCAGACAAGAAGTAGGGACAATAACAACCCTCAATATACCCAGACAAGAAGACCCTAACAACAAACCTTTTACCTACCCCGACAACAAGTAGGGACAATAACAACTCTAGATCTCTATCCAGAAACTCCGTATATAAACAGAATCTAAGAAGAAGACCCTGACAACAACCCTCTTTACCCACCCTTACAAGAAGTAGGGACAACAACAACTCTCTATCCAGAAACTCCGTATATAGACAGAACTTAAGAAGTTCCCCTGACAAGAAACATCTATCTACCAGACAAGAAGTAGAGACAACATCAACTCTCTATCTATAAACTCAGTTTATAAAAGAACTGAAGTACTAGTAGACGCTAACAGCAAACACCTATCTACCCGACAAGAAGTAGGGACAACAACAAGTCTCTATCCAGAAACTTCGTATATAAACAGAACTTAAGTAGTAGACCCTTACAACAAACATCTATCTACACGAAAAGAAGTAGGGACAACAACAACGCTCTATCTATTAACTCTGTATCAACACAGAACGTTTAGACATTTTAGACCTTCCGATGTAGATATTTGTCCTTTGTTAAAGCTAAAAACGAAAGGTATCCTGTAGATATTTAATGTTTGTAATTTGGACATTTTGATGACTGCCTCACAGACAATTATACAATATCTCCCTTTTCTACGCACGAAGGCAACCATTTTTAAGATTTTTTATTTGGGAAACTATACGATTTTTACTTTTTATTCTCACAATCTTGTTGAGATACGATTCTTTTCCCTAGTCATTTAACCCATTATACCTCTTTTTATAGTTAAACATGTTTTCTCTATCTTGAAACATTGCATCAGAATATTCTATGGCCTCAACCACTTGAGTCTTTTCTGTACTATTATTTCATAACTGTTTTAGTTTTCCAGGGAGATTTCAAGAAATCTTACTTAAAATCCCTCGTAAGGCAATTTCTCTGGTACAATTATGCAACGAATCCATGTATATAATGCAATACGTTCATTAAAGTGAAAAATAATTTAAATTTCAAAAGAACTGTTGTTGACTCAGGACATTCTTAGATTAAATTCCGATATGCCAGTCGATCCTATATTTTGAAATAAACCTATTAAACGAAACACTACATCAGCAGGAAAGCGAGAAAAAAAGAAACGGAGAAGGCGTAATGAAGCCGACTGGAAAGAATTAAATTGCCTCTAGGAAATCGATTTTTGTAGTCGAGACACAAGAAAGTCAGAATCACTAAAACTCTTCAAAATAAAACATCGTGGTCATTAACGGATCTAGACAAGTGAAAATTGACAAATAATTGAAACTACGCAGATAATGATGGAAAATTATTAACGATGAAGATTCCATATCCATACAGATAATGCCAATATGTTGTTGAGAAAATTTCCTGCCCTTGGGGTTTGCTGAAGATGATGTATATTGAAAGAGCTACATATAGTAGTTCTACTGTATCTCTGACTTTTTTGTATTAATTGTGGGCTTTTACGTCATTATTCTGATCTAATTTTGAGAATATCCATTATTAAGTCTTTAATATGTTAAAATGAAGAAAAACCGCTGCAATAGGACTGAAATATTGTTGAAAAATGCGTTACTTCCTAATCACACAAATGAATACGACACCATAGATATTCATTTGTTTGAATTTTTAATATAAGTACACTGATCATAAAAGAATAAAAAAATGCAAATCTGCGTATCTCAACATAATTATATGAGTTTCGCTTTTATTTAAATACTTATAAGATACTTTGAGACTGCAGCTTAATGGATAGTCTCAAAATTATAAATGTTAATGTTTTTTCATTACATCAGAATAGTGACGTAAAAAAGCCAACAGTAAATAAGACAACGATATAGAATATAAAAAGTCCGAGATACAACAGATCAACTATATGCAATTCTTTTAATACACCTCATCTTACATAAGAAAGCTTAAGAAAAGATAATTAATTGGGTTTAATTTTGGAGAAAGGGCACTACATGTTGTATGAGGCTTATGAAATCTAGAATCCACCAGGATATAAGCAGGTAACCAACTACTTATAATGAACTTTAAATCTCGAATGAACAACAAATGTACATGAAAAATGAAAATCCTACACCCGTATTCATAAATTAGGCAATCAAAGTAAAACAGAACAACAAAGACTGTCCAATAATCACGACACCTAATTCAACTATTTAACTATGCGGAGTTCAACTATTTTTAGATCACCTGGCCTAAAAGGCCATGTGAGCTCTTCTCATCACTTGGCGTCCGTCGCACGTCCATCCTTCCGTCGTCCGTAAACAATTACAAAAAAATCTTCTCCTCTGAAACCGCTCAGCCAATTTTGACCAAACTTTGAAGAGATGGTCTTTGGGTGGTCCTCTTTCAAAATTGTGTCCGACGATCCCGAATTTCAGATAAAATGGGCGGCAGGCTAAAAATAGTAAAAAGGGGGGATGAAATTTGAAAAATCTTCTCCTCTGAAAGTATTGAGCCAATCTTAGTCAAACTCGGCTGGAATGGTCCATAGGTGGTCCTTTACTAAAATTATGTCCAATGATCCCGACCTCCAAACAAAATGGCAGCCAGGCTAATCTTCCCCTCTAATACTACTGTGCTTTATCAAACTGTGTTGAAATGATCCTTAGGTTGTCTCCTTTCAAAATTGTGTCCGGCATTTCCAGCCTCCAACCAAGATGGCCGCCCCAGCCAAACTTAGTTTAAGATAGGATCCTATGGGAGATTTACAAGCATTCTTTGTTATCTTGAACTGCTTGCTCAGTTAAAACCTTTCTTAGGTGGAATGGTTCTTAGGTTGGCCCCCTTTATAATAATGTCGGATTACCCCACTCGCCAATCAAGATGGCCACCACAGCCGAATATAGTTTTACATAAAACCTTATTGGAAATTTAGTTAAAATTTAAAAGTATGGAAACTACATGCTCAATTGGAACCAAACTTTTATGGAATGATTCCTAGTTGAGTCTCTTTCAGAATTTTGTCCGATGACCTCACCCGCCAACCAAGATGGCCACCTCAGCTGAACTTAGTTTTACATAGGCCCATATGGAAATTTATGAAAAAAAATCTTCTTGTCTGGATCTACTTTCTCCATTGGCACTTTACTTTGTTGAAATGGTCACCAGGAGAACTTCTTTCAACCAAACCAACACAGCTGCCTTGGCCCAACTTAATGTGACGTAGGACCCTATGGGAAATTCATAAAAAATATTTTCTCATCTGAAACTTAACTCCATTGGAACCAATCTTTGGTGAAATGGTCCCTAGATGGGTTCCTTTCAGAATTGTATGGGGCATCTGCCAACCAAGATGGGGTTAAATATCACAAGTCATTTTTCTGACCGTTTTGTATGGTATCCAAGTCTACTTAGAATTGCAGCCGATGAAATTAATACACTAGTATGATCATCAAAAAGTTTAATAGAGGATTGGATTTCTTCTACAATATCATTTATAAAAATTATAAATAATTAAGAGATGTCCTAGGATGGAACCTTAGGGGACGCCAGCTTTTACTAGCTCGTTCCATTAAGAACAACCCGATAAATTATATTATAACCATTATTCTGTATTTCTCGTATTTCCTTACCTTCTAAGTTTATACAATAAACCCTTATGCCAAACATGATCAAAGGCTTTGCTTATGTCACAAAAATTACCCTAACTTCTTTCCCGTATCGAAAGCGTTATTTATTTCATTTTCTATATTTACAAGTTATTTAACAGCCGAGCCCCTCAAAATAAACACAGATTGGTTAGAAGTAATCACATTGTTTTGCAAACGAAAATTTTGTGCATATTTATATATACACAACGTTCCATGCGCTAAGCAAAGATATTGGTCGGTAGTTCTGGACTTCACCCGGATTTCCGTTCTTGAACACCGGAGTTACATTTTCTCTTTTCCAATTATTTTGAAATATTGCAAACTGGAGGGATAAACTTAAATAGTTGACAGAGCGGATGTTTAAGTTGCTGAGGTCCTTTTTAATAGACATAGATTTATTAGCTTGCCTCGAGACTTTACGACATTCAATAAAGACATCGCTTACGCTTTCATGACCGACCGGTTCAATATTATCAGAAATATGCGAATGGCTATCGGCTAAGACCGTTGGGGAGGAAAAAATCGTTAAATATCAGTGCAAGTTCTTGTTTGTCAAATTCATGAGTGTCGCTTTTCAGTAACGGGGGTATACCCGACCGGGATTGTTTTATACCAGTTATCAAGTTGCATGTTTACTACACGGGAGGACGAGTTTTCTGGAAAATTTCCAACATTGTATTTTGTTCTTTACCTCATGAACTGTTTATTTCATTTGGTCCACCGGTTTTACTACAAATTCATAAAGTCTGACTGATCTTCCTTGTTTTAGTCACAAGCGTATGTGATGGAGGTAATTTCAGAAAAGCGCTTTGAATCCATCTTGTCTTTCCTCACGTTTATTGACAACACAGTTTTTAGATATTTGGACATACTGTTTTGACGAAATATCGTGTTGATGATGGAATCTCACCCGAAGTTGCTTTCAGTAGCTGCGAGCATTCATTAGAGGGGTATCTTCTTTTTGCGTGTATTGTTGTTAAAGGATACTTAGTGTAATTCAGGTAATGTTTATTTAGTTTGGTTGAATTAGTTATTTTGTAGCTGTATTTATTGTTACATGTATATTTTCGATAATATTCAGGTGGAACTCTATTAATTTACGTTTGTACGCGTTTTTCTATTCGTGGCGATTTAGAGCTTTTCACAATGAGTGGTTCTCTAAACTTGTTGAAGGCCTTGTGGTGACCTCTAGATTTGAAAATTTCTTCTGTTTTCTTGTGATTGGAGTTCAGTTTTTCTGACATTTACCCCATATCTTTTCATTTTCAAATTTACATGCACTTTTTTTACTATAATGTCTGCCGACATTAATACTATAGCGAGAAACAATATTATTGATTGTAATGTCTGTCGAAATAAATATAGCGATCAACACATAAATTGACTGTAGTGTCTGTCGACATTAATATATCAAGCAACACTTTAATTGCGTCTAATGTCTGTCGATATTAATATACCGATCAACACTTAAATTCACAGTAATGTCTGTCGACATTAATATAGCGAGCAATACTTTAATTCACAGTAATGTCTGTCGACATTAATATAGCGAGCAACACTTTAATTGACTTGACTGTAATGTCTTTCGACATTTATAGCGAGCAACACTTTAATTAAGTGTTATATCTGTCGACTTTAATATAACGAGCAACACTTTTATTTGCTGTAATGTCTGTCGACATTAATATAACGAGTAAAACTTTAATTGACATTAACGTCTGTCGACATTAATATAGCGAGCAACGCTTTACTTGACTGGACTGTAATGAATGTTGACTCTAAGTTAGCGAGCAATACTTTAGTTAACTGTAATGCCTGTCGAAATGTATAGCGAGCAAAACTTCATTGACTGTAAACTCTTCAACTTTAATATAACGAACAACACATTATTTCATGGAAATATATGTCGACGTTAAAATAGCGAACAGCACTTTAATTCACTGTAATGTCTGTCATTATTAATATAGCGAGCGACACCTTTATTAACAGTTATGTCTGTCGACATTAAAATAGCGAGCAACACTTTAATTCACAGTAATGTCTGTCGACATTAAGATAGCACGCAACACTTTAATTCACTGTTATGTCTGTCTACGTTAATATAGCGAGCAACAATTTAATTGACTGTAATGTCTGTCTACATTAATATAGCGAGCACCACTTTAATTCACAGTTATGTCTGTCGACATTTATATAGCAAGCAACACTTTAATTCAATGTAATGTCTGTCGAGGTTAATATAGCGAGCGACATTTTAATTCACTGTAATGTCTGTCGACATTAATATAGCGAGCAACACTTTAATTAACTGTAGTGACTGTCGACATTTATATAGCGAGCAACACCTCAAATGACTGTTTTGGCTTTCGACATTAATATAACGAGCAACACATTAATACATTGTAATGTCTGTCTCCATTAAAATAGCGAACAACACTTTAATTCAGTGTAATGTCTGTCATTATTTATATAGCGAGTGACACCTTTTATTAAGAGTAATGTTTGCGGACAACACTTAGAGAGCAACACTTTTATTTATTGTATTGTCTGGACATTAGCGAGCAATATTTTAATTCACAGTAATGTCTGTCAACATTAATATAGTTAGCGACACTTCAATTCACTGTAATGTCTGTCGACATTAGTGTAGCGAGCAACACTTTCATTCACAGTAATGTCTGTCAACATTAATATAGCGAGCGACACTTCAATTCACTGTAATGTCTGTCGACATTAATATAGCGAGCAACACTTAAATTCCTTCACTGTCTGTTCGCTAATTCTTATCATTTATTCTCCAGCATGACATTTACTTATTACAATTGACTTTATTTTCATGCCTTAGACATTAACTACCTTCACTTGACTTTATTTTCATGCATCAGACAGTAACTTACTGCACTTGACTTTATTTTCATGCCTCAGACATTTACTTATTACAACTGACATTATTTTCATGCCTCAGACATTAACTTACTACGCTTGATTTTATTTTCATTCCTCAGACAGTAACTTACTGCACTTGACTTTATTTTCATGCCTCAGACTTTAACTTACTACTCTGGACTTTATTTTCATGCCTTAGACATTAACTACCTTCACTTGACTTTATTTCCATGACTCAGACATTAACTTACTGCACTTGACTTTATTTTCATGCCTGAGACATTAACTTACTACACTTGATTTTATTTTCATGCCTCAGACATTAACTTACTACTCTGGACTTTATTTTCATGGCTCAGACATTAACTTACTGCACTTGACTTTATTTCCATGACTCAGACATTAACTTACTGCACTTGACTTTATTTTCATACCTCAGACAAAAAACTTACTACTATGTACTTTATTTTTTCTGAAATTCGGTGATTATCTTCTACCCAAATGAGCTTAAAAGTGCCTCTTACCTTGAGCTTCATCTCCAATTAGACAATAGAGGCTTCGCCTCAGGGCGTACTTGGGCACTTCAGGGTGTTAAAATCTCCATATCTACGGATATAAACGTAGATAACTGATACTGATACCGGACTGGACAATGTGGTAGGTGTCTTTTAAGAGGCAAGAACAGCTGACCGTTCCGGGCTACCTGATTTTATCCCAGGTCCGTATGGCTCATTGTTTTATGTTTGTTTTAAGCTTTATGTGTTCTCTATGTGTCATGTTCAGTCTTGGACTTGGTCTCGAGATTGCCGTGTTTGTCAGTTTTACCCCCTTTGTCTGGTCTTGGTTTTCTTTGTCTTCCTAATAAAACAGGGTCGTAAAATGCCGAGGGTCGTCTGGTCTTTTAATTTTCGATCCTAATTTTTGGGATAACTGCAGATGTCTTTATATTTAAAAAAAAATAGAAGAGGATTTCTTTAATGATCACTTTGTTATCAAATATCTCGAATAATATATAATAAATATGATTCCGTTTAACTGGCATTTCGTTAACTTAGTGCAGCTACATTTAGTGAGCTCGGATACTTTGTACATCAAAGTAATACGTATGAGGTGTTAATACACATTAGAAACCAAATCATATTTCAGAACAATGATCCATATTGCATATATGTGGATATGTGTCCATTATTATAGGGGAACCTGTAGAAGTTTTACACGTTTTGGGTGACTGTCTCATGAACAATTATACCACATCTCCTACTGATCTTAAAAGACGCTGTAAGACCGATGAGCCAGTAGCCAACACCTTATAGCAATTACAAAGACGACACTTCCTTCCGTCGACAAACGGTACCACTTATTTCCGATAAAGGCATAAACATTTTTTTCCATAAGTGGAAAAATCCTGTTAAAAATTTATACATTGCTCATTTGTTTTAGGTCTAACTCCACTTCATCAGGCTGTTCTTGATGGGAATTTAATGGCGGTGAAGCTGTTAGTTCAATATGGTGCTGACGTCAACAAGCAAGACGACGATTACTGGACGCCATTACACGACGCATGCGCAGAGGGGCATGCAGAAATTGTAGAGTAAGTTTCCTCCTTGTGGGTAATCTGTAAAACCCAACTACAGATATTATGGCTAACTAGAAGATAAAAAGCATTTTCATTTTGACTCCCCTCAGAAGGAACTAAGTTAAACCAATCATAATCACAGAAATTAAAAGTTTGTACCTTTTTGAGTAATTAACATTACCGTGATCATAGAGCCATTCGTAGTTAATGAATTTGTGTAAATAAAGTATTTGTGTTGGGAATAATGTATAGCGAAATTCATCAACAGTAAATTGTACCAGTCCATTTTAAAACAGAGATATCACGCTGATAAAGTTAGCCTGACCTAGTGCAGACACAAATGTTGGTTTCCACACAGGCTTCTACACTCATATATCTTGAGGTTAAAACCTTCCTGGTACCAAAATCTACACTCATATGTCTTGAGGTAAAACCTTCCTGGTTAAAAATCTAAACTCATGTTTAGTTTAAACATATTTTATTGTCTAATAACAATTGGATCGGATACAAGTTATAACAACTTACATAAATCC
>JARWCS010327121.1:0-12414 GCA_034783895.1 Geukensia demissa | reverse complement strand
TCATGACAGTCGGAAGATATCCATTGTCATCTGTAAAATGGATATTTCGTACCGGTCAACCAAATCATGATGGCGACTGAAAACTTCCGGAGTGATGACTAAGTATATCCTGGTATGCTTTGATTTGATTGACATTCTTTACAATTATCATTATCAATAATTCTTCTATTGTGAATCAAAATACCCTACTAGAAGTGGTATTCCACCCTTGTTGAAGGCCTTGTGGATACCTCTAGATTTGTAAATTCCTTCTGTTTTTCTGGTGGTTGGAGTGCAGTTTCTTTGACATTTAGCCCATATCTTTCATATTCATACTGTATGTGTTTTATCCAAATTTCCAACTGACAGAAACAGATGCAGAACAAATATTCACTGACACATGTATATGTCTCTCACTGAAGTAATTGGACACTTATTTAAATGTTGGGTACCAAAACTTATTTCAAATATAGTGCCAAAAATGTAAAATAAATTTTCTTTTGTGAGGTGATGAATATGTATATAAAAGGGAAGATAATTGTTAATTATTTTATTGTTCTTAAGTCATGAGATGAATCAGGGTGGTTTCGTCCTGATTCCCGTTCACCCTGGGTTGTTTCGCTACAAATTGAAAAATGATTTTCAGAAGGTTGTTCAATTCATGCTCATGAAATTAATATAAAGGGTTTATATACCTAAACTAAAACAAGATAAAAAAGCTAGACAATCTTTAAAAGAAATATGAACTATACATAATCATGGTGTTAAATATATGGATAATTACAAAATCTGCAAGTTTGTCTGAGCCAAAGAGTGGTAGATTTGCACAAATTTGAAGTAGGATTTCGACAGGAATTTAGAAAATAAACTCTGTGAATACAGGGGTTACATTGGAGACAACAGTTTGAGAAGGAAATGTGAAGATATTTTTATTTCGCCACAAGAGCAAGAAGAGGAGTAAATCAAGTTTTATTTATTAAAGGAGAATTAAGGAGTAAAAATTTATTGTAAAGTATGAACTAGTCTTTCAAATCAAAAGCTCATACCAAGCTAGCTTTAATATTAATAAATTTATAAAACGTTTTGACAAATCAGCATTATTTGAACTACAAGCTAATTTAATAGCAAAATTTCACAATAACTATTATAATTAATTAGATACATCAAACTTGTTAATAGTAATCACAACAAGCCAATTAAAAGTTCTTCTAATTAGTTAATTTGGTTCAATTAAAAACTGAATTGTAGTGCTGATAGATATTATATATATTACCGGAGCGAACCGACGCGGTGCAAAATTACTCAGAGCGAACAAGATATTGGGGTGAACACACCGGTTGCTCATAAGATGGACTGCTATCTATCTATTAATTTTGCCATTCCAAAATGATGTTTACTCATAGTTTAGTACATCCTTCAAAATGTCATAACCACATGTTCATTTGTGTATATACATTGTACCCATCATGTCTATGGTATTGTTTTTATTTTTGGGAGACTTAAATCATTCACTTAAATTTTTCTTAGGCTGGTGATTGAAATGATTTCTTATTTAATCTGAAGCTTGATTATGATAATTTGTATCATGATACCAATTTTCAGATGTATTGAATATCCTATTTGTAAAGATTTTGGATTTTTCTGATAAACCTCGTAAAGCAGGAGTATCATTTGTACTAAGTCTTGTTTTTTACTCCTGCATTTGGACATATCAACTCAGCTTCTTTTTTTAAATTTTGTACTTTCTACTTTCAGTCACAGAAGGTTTAATAAGAAAAAGAGCGGAACATAATAATCTCGAAATATCCACTTTGGAAGAAGTATCCTTACATCAACAAGATATAGAAAGGTACAATAAATCAGCCTTAAAGGTGGTCTTAAACCAATTTTATTTATCAAAGACTTTTGTTTCATGCATGTTGTTGAATGATTAATGTATATGTACTAACATAAAAACATGAAAAACAATAATTTCAAATCATTTATTTTTTCATTAATTGATGAAAACCATTTATAGACAATTATTCAAAAGTGTTCCCTAATGGAATAGTTTGTTTTAACAAGAAAACCACTGAGTTGAATTATTTAGGTTACACTTACCAATTGCGATTTGGACCCAGTTTTGGCATAACAAACCAAAAAATGTTAAGCAGGTACGTTTTAGACTTCCATTTGTGTTTTTTTAGCACTGAAGTCTATACATGAATATTTATTTCAAATATACATACCTCATAGATTTGCTTGATATGGGTTGTAATTTATGAAATACAACAATTAATCTATTTCCATAGGAAAAAGGTGCTAAAATTTCCCTTTAAAACACAAGGTTTGGTTTATGCTTAGCAGATTTTGACATTTCTGTAAGGTAAGAAAGGCAATATCGAGCCAAATCTGGTATAGTTTTCTGAAAAGGATACTTTCCAGTATTCCAGTTTTAATAAATAAAATAAAAAATACAGGCTTATCAGCTCATTTTGTCTCAAAAATGTGAGAATGGGTTATCACAGGAAATTGCAAGATGCTGTATTATTATGTGCATCATGAAGACCTGTCCTCTACCGAATTGGCTTATATGAGCCCATTTCAAGCTGTATAAGTGCCTTAAAGTGAAAAGGGAAACTTGTTGATTTACAAATATCACATTTGACCACCATATCAACCAATTTCAACATTCTAAATCACTTCAGTAACAGTTAATCCCTTTATTTAAAAAATCCAAAAAGGTCAAAATCCGAATATATTCTGTATCTCTCTCCTATTTTGGAAGTTGTTCCTTATCATGTGAATGGAAACAGAAAAAACCATTTCAGTACTGCACACTTGTTATTTTAAAAAAAGTTGATAGCCATGATTGACATGATTGTATTTATCAAAAAAGGAAGATGAAAAAGGCTGATTATTGTGTTTTATACTTATTTTAAATCCAGATATTTCAGTTTTACAGTTTATTTTATTTTGAGCCAGTTAGTTTTTTTCTTGACCACTGCATTTTTATTATGCATCTTATCGATTTAATTTTTAGGATTGAACATATCGACAAATGGTGCAGAGAACTGAGAATATTATATCTACAGAGTAATTTAATTCCTAAAATAGGTAGGTGGTCGTTATTCAACTTGTTAATCATAAATGCTGCGCAGAGAATTCCCTTTTTAGAAACCTGGAGTGCATCCACATTTGTATGTTTTTAATAAAAAAATGTCTCCCATGCAGGAAGGTATCTCAATATAGCTGTAACGAAAAAAAAAAAACCTTAAAAATTGCTATTTTTCCCAAAATCCACAATATTTACAGTGAGAAAAAAATTGTCTGATGTACATTAATAAGATAAAATAAAAAGATTGATTTTTGCAATAAATTGTTGGGTGAAGCAAAATAAAAAAAAAACAAAATTTTAACCTTAACAGCTGATATACCCTCCCAAATGGGAGTCAACTGTTATAAATCCAGAGATATCAAAAGACCGAATAGATCTAGCATGCAAGCAGTTTTGATTTAAAAGATATCAATTGATATAAAATCATGAAAAAGATAAGATATTTACTGAATGCTCAGTTCTTATTTTGGTTATTTATGAGGTAGTATTAAATACAGATATTTTTTTCAGAATGTATTGAATTTGAAAAAAAATTATAGGATATGGAGTTTTTGTGACCTCTTACATGTCTGACAGTTATTTTCATTATGGAAATGGTCATTATTTTCTTTATGAATGTTGTCAAATGGTTTGATTTCTTCTTTTTGTTTTCAGAAAATGTTGGCAAATTGAAGAAATTAGAATATCTCAATTTAGCTTTAAACAACATAGAAAAGATTGAAAATCTCTCTGGTAAGTATGTCTATATGTAATTTCTAACTCATTGAATGACATTTTTATATGCTAATTTTTATGTTTCTTGATCAGTCTCCTTCCTAACCTATAGTAAAATGTGTATGCTGTTTTCATAGACATTTTGGGTCTTCATTTTCTATAGGGTAACTCAGAAAACAATTTGTACAAAACTGTGTCATAACACTATGTTAAAAGGTTTATTTAATCTTTAAAACAGATTTTATTCACATTGATACAATTGTCATCATAATGGAAACATGTTATAAATTAATATCTTTGTTTTTTACAGGTTGTGAGTCCTTACAGAAACTAGATTTGACAGTGAACTTTGTAGGAGAATTAACTAGTATAGAAAGTTTGAAAGATTTGGTGCATTTTCGTGAATTGTAAGTTTAAATCATTTTCCTGACTCAATTATGTCTCCATGATTCATATGAAGGTCAACAAATGCATTTTATTTATTTTCCAAGAATTGATAAATATATTTCTATTCATAATCCTTGAATATAAGCAAACATTCTAAAAATCTTTGAATTTTCACACCTTTAGAAAAAATACTGATTGACAACTGCAAGCACAATTTTGGACACATAATAGAATTACATTATGGTTTCAAAGTGATAGAAATGAATTAGGAAAAAAATCTCTAGATGTAGGGCATTGATAATCATATTTCTTCTATTTCTATGTTAAATCTTAAAATTTCTGGCTGAGATTTTGTCAACTTCCATTTTTTCATACGGACAAAAAATTTATGGTCCTATTATGGTATAGTGCTGTTGTCGTCGACATTGTTTGCATTGTTGTTGACGTTTGTGTCTGTAGACAGGTTGGTTTCTGCAAGATGACTTTTGTTTTAGTAAACAGATTTTTAAAAATATTTTGATACATTAATTTTAGATAATCATTGGTATTGATTTTGAGTGATCTAGCGCACCTCTTTGTAAGGGAGGGGTTAAAAGGTGTTTATATTTAGTGTAAGTAATCTATTTCTTTTCTGATTTTGATGGTTTTTTTCTTTGTATTTTCCGTGACTTAGCTACATGCCTCATGACCCGTCTGAGTAATCTCTTACCTTTTTTGTGATATGCTGAGCCAAAAAATAGCCACATCCTAGTTTTTGAAATTTTTTAATTTTTCATCATATTTTGATGTTTTTGCTTTAAACTGATTCCTTATGAAAATTGCAACAAAAGTAATCTCCATGCAATTTTTTGTAGCATTTACTGATTTTTATATAAAAAGGGGTCCATGGATAAAAAAGGTACCTTCGCAGTAGACGAGAAATTTTTTATTTTTCATCTGATTTTGATGGGGTTTGTTTGCATTTGTTTGAGCTTTCAATAGTATGAAATCTGATTTTCTCTTTCTCTTACAGTTTTTGAGCTAATAGGGGAAAATTCAATTTCACATAATGTAAACAAATTTTCTTTTCATGTGATTTTGATGATTTTTTTCCAAATGGTTCCATATAAAAAATGCAACAAAAGTTACTCCAAGCAATTTTTTTAGCTTTTACCTATTTTTATAAAAGGTGTCAGTTCAAAAAAGGCAATTTTGCAGGTGATGAGGAATTTTCATTTTCCATCTGATTTTGATGAGTTTCTAAAAATTTTATTCATCTCATTGTGAGCTTTCATAAGTGTGTTGATAGATTTTCTCTCTATCTCTTTTTGATTTTGAGGTAAAAGGGG
The DNA here is from genome assembly GCA_034783895.1 of Geukensia demissa. Classification (NCBI taxonomy): domain Eukaryota; kingdom Metazoa; phylum Mollusca; class Bivalvia; order Mytilida; family Mytilidae; genus Geukensia; species Geukensia demissa. Next base: position 6,909 of record JARWCS010327121.1, on the reverse strand, counting down.
TCAGGAAATTGCAATTTTGCACCATATAGCAATTGAAATCAGCTGAAAAGCAATATTCTGTGTCCATCTGATGGAGGTTTGCGGACCTATGGTCCATCACATGACTGTGTTCATTATATTGCTGTGTCCCTCATATTACTCCGTCCACACTTACCATAATGTTCATTTGTGTAACTTTCTCATGTCAACCAACTACAGTCATATCATGCTGTGCTTGGCAAGCATCTCAGTTGTTTACTGTGGAAAAATCTATAGACTAGAAACAACAGTTTTCACTGAAATTACTGGTAAAGCATAAAAATGTCTACATTTGATTTTTACAAACATTCTTGTACTTGTAATTACAGGTATTTGACAGGTAACCCTTGCGCGGAGTATGAAGGATATAGACAATATGTTGTTGCAACATTACCAGGACTTAAGGTAAAACAATAAGAATATTATTGTCACTTTCAGATTTTTGTGTGACCAATGTTTTATTTCTTTGTTCTTTTATATTTCTGTAAGAGAAATAATATTCAAGATGTTTCAATTTTGACTAACATTGCCACAAAATTTCTTACCAGCAAAATATCAAAATGTGTAGACATCATCCAGAATTTAGTAATTTTCATGTAAGATAGAACCCATAAACATTTGCAGAAAAAGATTGCAGTCCATAAATATTAGTAATAAGAAAATGATTTAAATTAAATTGCTGTTACATTCACCCCTCCATCTGTCAGCTCCTCTGTTTAAAAAGACAGAATATTTGGATGTTTTATCCATTTCTAGTGGAGCACCTTGCCTTCATTTTGCAAACAAAATTGTTTCTAAAAAACAAAGCGCCATGTCCTTTGAAAGTGAGCTGGAATAGGAAACTGCTTTCAGAACCAAGCTTCTGTTTTTCTTCACAAAAAGTGGATTGTGGAAATCCATTAGAATAATGATTCAGTGGTGAAACAAAGTGTCAATTTGATGAGTGTGGAGCTTAACAAATTACCCTGCTTGAGACCCATTGAATGTTTCCTATATTAAAAAGTCAGATTTGTGTAAAAAAATGAAAAGTTCGGGGTGGTGATGTTGGCCATAATCATGTCATTCAGTGAGTTGTTCCTTAAAGAGACACTGCAGCAATGTCCTAAATGGAGATTGTCAGATTTTCTTAGGTAGCTTGTTTACATAATATATAGTATCCGTCCATATAAAAATCATGCAGGAGGTGATTCATCCATATCAAAAACCCACCAAACTTAAACCTGTTTTTAAGTAAGTGACTGTTCCTTTATATATATCCTGCCTTAATTTGCCATTTGAACCATGTACTTTTGAGATCAAAAAGATCTTATTTTAGGCGTTGACTTTAACTAAACTTCAAAATCTCAGAACAGTGTTCGGTTTTGTACCGGCTGATAAAACTGCCAACAATGTGGTCGTGGTGTTTCATATATACTATATGGAGGTACTTAAGAAGGCACTTGACACCTGCAATTAGTGGTCATCACATTGTCTGGGTGATTTCACCCTTGTTGAAGGCCTCTAGAGGCCTCTAGATCATGAAAAAAAAAATGTATAAATATTTTGAGATCTTCTTGATATTTTACTCATCTCTCTTATTTATTTGATATTATTTACATCAAACTGTCACCTTTTGATTAAAGCAGGTTTATTTTGCAAGTAAATTTTTGCATTAACAATATTATTTAATCTCTTTGTTGTAGATGCTTGATGGCCAACCTGTGGATAGATCTGAAAGAATTCTTGCGACACAGGTATGTTTATTTATAAATAAAAATTGTGGTAAAATTCTCAAAAAGATTTTATGTATAGATATAAACATGATAAAGTATATTCAAAGTTCATCCATCTTTCCTGATGTAATTAAGTATGATTCTTCTGGAAAATCTTGGTCATTTACATTTTCACATAGTATGATTATTGTCCAAATACTGAAAATACCTTAATTCAAAATTTAAAATGTTAGCCTTCAAAAAATGTCTGTTGGTTTAAACATTGTCAAAACTTGAAATGTAAACCAATCTCATTTTTTTTCTTATATTGGTACAATGTAAATGTGGTATTTGGGCCTAGGTGGCCAAGTGGTCTAAGTAGTTGATTTAAACTTACCTGTAGAGATCAGTGTAGTCTAACACCTATACGACGTGAGTTCTCGCCTGACTTTGTACCATACAAAAATGTGTTGATTTTAACTCATATCGCACATGATAAGGTTTGTCAGTTACCTGCCCAAGAGTGATGGTTCTCTCTGGGTACACTGGCTGCCTCAACCAGTAAAACTGACCACTGCGATATGACTGAAATATTGTAATGAGTGGGATTAAACCCCAATTAAACAAACAAACAAATAAATGTGCTATCATTTTATTTATTGTAGGAATATTCTGATCTTAGAAACAAGATAATAAGACAGCAGGCAGAGTACAGGAAAAAAAGAGTAAGTTATCCTGATATTTTCATTTAGTCTTTAAGTCTTACTTCATAGAATGGCATTTTGACAAACCTTTATCTTAGAAATATTTGATTTTTTGTCAAGTAAATCCTAGTGAGTCGTCCAATAAAACATACAACATTAAGATGATAAAGAAATTTTGCAATTAAATGTTTAGTTATATGTTACTCTTTGGGCATTCTACAGGGCTTTTTGTAAAACCCTGTCACCTGAGCTATCACTCTTTTACATTTAAATTCCATAGACACTTTTCTTTTGCTCCAGGTGCATATTCCATTGATAAAAATTATTAAAAAAAATAAAAACAAAAAAAAGATTAAGTTAAGATTCACCAAGTTACATCTTTTGGCAAAATTTTATTGAGATGAAAAACCATATTAATTCCTTTTACTTTTGAAAAAGGCATTCTATGAAATGATGTTTAATAACAGACAATACATGTAAAACTTGATTGGTCAAACACTCAGATAATTTCAAACTATATGAATTACTGGTAAGGCCAAATAATCAAGATTTCAAAACATACAAATAATACTTAATACATTAAAAAACAGTTCAAGCCATTCAAGTTTGATGTAATTCATTGTGTATTTTGAGCATTTTACTGTAAACATGAACAGTGTACATTTCATAAATATACACATATTTGTTTCATGAATCCCTGAAACAGAATTGAAAGTTCAGTTTATTTTACATTACATAAAACACTATTTTACTCTGAAAGTCATAAAGCACATGTAAGTTTTGGAAAAAATTGTATACAAAGTATATTCTGAAATATGATGTTGATTGATTTACTTTCTTTTGTTTTTACATTTTTCTATTTGCAGAACTTGTATTGGATTTACAACTTGTTTTTATCATTTATTACAGGAGAGACAGAAGGCAGAAGCAAAATTAAAAGAAGAGAAAAAGAAGGAACTAGAAGAAAAGAAACCCGGTTTTGATGGTAGATGGTACACAGATATAAATGAAAGGTATTAATACTATTTATAACTGACATACAAATAAAAATGTACATGTATATGTGTATGCTGCAATTAAAAATGTACATGTATATGTCTATACTGCAATTGATTTTGTATGCATATCATACTTGCTACAAGTGTAATTGTCTATTGAGAGAGTTGGTCTTTAAAATTGTTTGTGGGTTAATGAAATTCCAGGTTATGATTTTGGCTTGAGGCATTTATATACACTCATGGGTCAAAATAATTTGCTTCTTCAAAATTTCCCTGTAGATTTCAAATAAAACTTTTTCTAAATGTTTCTGGTGTCTTTTCTGACCTGATTTTAATCAAACCTACACTAGAGAAAGGGGGAAATTTTCTGTTCTTACAAGTATAAAAGAATTTTATCATTTATTTTGACCACCTCGGTGGTGTAAGCATGCTCGCCTCGAGTGCGAAAGGTCATGGGTTCCATCTCCGGCCGGGTCAAACCAAAGACATTAAAATTGGTATTTGCTGATTCTCCGCTAAGTACACAGCATTAAGAGTAAGAGCAAAGACTGGTCAGCCCAGAGTCAGAATAATGTGTCTGGGTAAAATTGCATGTCTTCCTGTGGACTGTTGCTTTGTGAGCTAGCTCAGCCTGTCCGTATAGTACAAAGCAGGGTTCATTCATCATCATTATTCATTAATATGCTCTTGTCCTGAATATGCAGGAAATATTTGCCACTGGTCATTAAGCAACATTCAATCAGTCATTCATTTATTGTTTTCAAGAAAATAAGTTAAATACTCTGATTTAAATTTATTTAATTTATAATTTAGCAAATCAAGCACTACGCAGGAGGGAAGGGGGCTTTGCCATGATTGGTTTCCAATAAGTTGAAAACTTAAAAAACAGAAGAACTGTTTACAAATCAAGCTATACTCTATGTCAGAGTTTTGGAACAAGTTAAAAGGTTGTGAAAGAAAAAATGTCTATTGTATTCTTATAAAATAGTGTTTATTCTGTAGATTGAAAAAAAGTGCAAATAACTTGCAATAATATCTTTTAGCAATCATGATGTATTTTAAGCTGCGCCGAGTTTTTTATTCTCTACAGGATTTTACATTATAAAATTAGCCATTTGTTTATCGGGAGTACACATTGTCAACGCTGCTTAATAATTAGGTTATTTAACTAGGATTAAATAACCTGCAAAAATGCATAATGGTGCATCTGAATGGAATTTTTAATGTACTTCTTCTGTTATGTAACGCAAGCGGAGGTCCGAATAAAACATTGAGGGCAATTTTTCAATTTACTTTATCTAGGTCAAACTTCAGCACTCCCGCCAAAAACAAAGAAGGCCAACCTTCAATGTTAAATGCCCGTAGAGAAATTCAGGGGCAGATAATAGTATGTAAACTATTTTGCACAGTGTAAGTCCTGAACCGTTAACCGTGGGATAATTCTTTCTTTTGATTTAAAATAAATATAAAGACGGAAACGAACATATAATTTAATTAAGCCCAAAAATCGCACTTCAGAAAAGCTTGACATAGAGTGTAGTTAATCTGTGGAGTGTTTAATGAAAAATAGATGTTTATTTTGTTGAATACTTATGTTAAAATAACACAAGTAATTTTACTTCTTCTGATTTTATTTTAGTGACAAGAAGAAAAATAAAGAAAGTTCTTCAGACAACTCTGACAGTGAAGATGAACAGGAGAAACTTCAAAAGAAAGACAAAGAGTAATATTATAAAACAAATCATGTTAATCAACTGTATAATAGTTATGAAATAGATATGGGGTTTATGTACATTAAAAATTAAATCATGTATTATAAGCATAATCTAAATGTCAGTAAAAAGTGCTTTCATTGCTTTTCTTTATCCTGAAAATCTTTGAAAATCTCATTAATTTAACTATCATAATATTTGATCTGAGAAATAACCATGCAGCAGATTCTCAAAATACATTGGCGATGAGATGTAAATGTATTTCATTTGAGTCATCTGTACTACTCTCATTGGTAGAACTGCAGTAGTTTTTTTTTTTGTTTATTGGTGCAACCAAGTTGGTAAGGAGAGTGATTTATCCTCCTAAAACCTCGGATTTTGATATCCAAACATTCATGATTCATGTTATCTGTTGCAGATTTTGGGAAGAGAAAACAGAATTTACTCCAGAGTCAAGAATGGAAGTTCACAAACAGCTACAAGAACAGAAAAACAGAGAAAACAAAGAGTAAGAATTTGAATGGATTTTACCAATTTTCAAAACCTATGCAAAACGAATTTGAAATACATCATCATCCCTTATACACACTTTGCTTAGAAAATAAAAAGGGAGGAGCTAACAGAATGTGTGAAATGCAGAAATTTTAGATGTTTGTTTTAGAAATATGCATATATGTTTTCACAAACCTACAAAATGTAAGCTGCCATTTGTTTGTTTCCTGGAGATGAACAAATGCTTTAGAGAATGCTATCTGAATCAGATGAATACAAAAATATTTCATATGTAATGTTATGAAGGTTAAATGTGGTATTATTAGAGAAAATATGCTTACCTCTACAAATGTTGTCTCCCTTTATCAAACTACAGTATAAACCTCAGATGAAAGTCAGACCACCTGTAAGTAAGGGGATGGTATCCAGCTTGGACAATGAAGCTTTTATGACATACCCATGAATAATTTTGAGCAAAGCTGGACTCAGTTGTTCAAATTATTGAAATAAGAGTTAAATTTTACTCCATGTTAGGCGTGGTTGATTTGTATAGGATTTAACTACAAGTTAAAATTAAACCAGGAGTTAAAAGTGTTGAACAACTGATCCTTGGTCTTTAAAAAATCATGAAAAATTGGTACAAATGGAAGCCGTAGAAGTGATAAGAGATAATTGCTGTGATCTTTCAGCACAGAAATAATCAAAACCAATAGAATTTTAATTAGCAAGATAGTTTGATGTCATTGATGTGCTTATCTTAAATTCATACATATTTGAATTTATGCCGTTACAAACATAACTTAAAAGACCTGTAGTAATTTTTTTTCATATTTGAATAAACATATTTTTGGCATTGCCTGGAAGTTTTAAATATTTATGAATGAAATTATAATTTTTACTTCAATGCTTTGATACCTAGCACACCTGATAAAGGTTAATCCAGAAAAAGTGTTTGTTTTTTTTTATCTCGTACACATGTGATGTTACTGTGTATCATCAGTAACCTTAGTCGTCCCACTTTTGCTACAGATTGACCAGTGTGAAAAACTGATGACACAATAGATCCATTTAAATTGTCATATTGCTGTTGAGAGAGCTTGTCAAAAGGTGACCAATCAACCATAGCAGGATTGTCTGTTGGACATTTAAATCTACCTTGTTTCTTAGACAGTGTTAGATGGGCATTTAAATCTCTCATTTTCTTATAGACTAGACAATGTTGCATGATTTTTTGTAGGTTCAGGTAAACTGTCTTGTATGGAATATTCTACTATTACAAATTGGGTTGATTTGG
>JARWCS010327111.1:0-12415 GCA_034783895.1 Geukensia demissa | reverse complement strand
CTCATACTAGGAATCAATGTATCAAAATATCAAAAGAATCGGTTCACCCCATCAAAAGATAAGTTGCGGAAACCTATCTGTCCACAGACAAGACGCCGACGACGACAACAATGCCATAACATAATACGACCGCAAATTTTTGCGGTCGTATAAAAACAAGTGATTAGCATCCTACATTAAATTAAGTTTGGCTGTGGCAGCCATCATAGTTTGCAGCTTGGGTTATCAAATATAAGTTTGCTAGAGGACCAATTAACAAATTTGAAATTAACCTATCAATACAGAGGGAAAGTTGTGCGTGAAGGACAAAAGGACGGACAAATGCAAAGTAATAGCAACTGTTTACATGATCCCTTGGATTCTGTTAGCTGTAAAAAAAATTCTGATAAATAAATCAATAAATTTACAGATTTTTTTTTGTCTTTTTATAACAAACACTTTATACACTGCTGTCCATAAGACCAAAGAAGAAATAACCAACTAAGCCAAATACCAGTATATTATATTTTTTCAGGATATATCCAGGGTGCCAATAGCTGAAATCTGTGTAATCATCAGTGTTAATAAGTTTTCATAGTTAAAATGAATACTTTGTAGTCTACATGAAAATCAAATATGACTTCATGCAAGTTGAACAATCTAATTTCAACAACAACTTTATGGTAGCACTTCTTATGATATAATTTACATAAAACACTTGAAACACTTGATATATGAAACACCTCTAAAGACAACTTGACACTATCACAAAAATATCTATGGTATCAAATGAAATTTCAATGGTTTTGTATATCTGACATACATTTTATATTTCAACTCTTTATAGCTTCAATTAAATTCAAATTAAAATGTAGGTTTTTCCAGCAGTTTTGCTTATATAGACTCCTGGTTTATCATCTTTTGTTAATTCCCCAGTTAAGGATAAAGTACGATAGGATTGCTTTTTGACTCAGAATTTTGACAAATTTCCATGGTGTTCACAGTAAAATAAAATATGGAAAATAAGATAAATTGAATCTACAGTATCCATATGAAATTCCAATGTCTGATTCATAAATGATAATACAAATGAACTCACTTCCTCTACCCAGACTACCATAGGACTGGCCTGATCTATTGTTAGGTAGGAGTAAATCAGTTATTTGCTGTAGTGCTAAGAGACCGGTGGGGTAGTTTCCTGAAGACAACTGTTCATCAATGATCTGTTCTAACTCTTTACGAAATGCCTCACTATTGAGGACTAAGGAGACTCTGGACCTATCCTGCATTTGTTTAACATCTTCCTTGATTTCTGCTGGTCGTCTCATCTGACGCTGGTATTCTGGGTCATCTGGATCTGAAAAAGAAAGTGGCTATCCCATCACCAGCTTGGTGCATGTGAACTCAATGTCACTTTGTGTAGTTTGAACTGGTGTAGCTGTGACATAAATACTACTGGTGTTTGTGATGTATTTAAAAAATGATGCTTGGCTAAAGTTGATCTTTACAACTTCACATTGTCCATGGCAATGTAAAGGGAGGTAAGTTTATGTACCTTTTTCGCATCCTCAGCCCTAAGACTTTTTGTATGTGTAATGTTCTGTGATGTTGCTGATGACAATCCTCTGTTGGATCTAACATCAATAAATAATTCAAATTTGAATCTATAAAATGTTTCAATTATAACTTAAACAAAAATGTAAAGGGCAAATTAACATAATCAGCAATTTCAAAACGGATGTGCACATGTAAAAAATTAAACAACATGATGAATATATATCTATTAAATTCTGAAGCTAGAGGTTCAATACCCTATGTCAGTATAACACAAGCTTCACAAATTCTGACAAGGAACTTTTGACACCAGAACAATAGTTCTAAAGGTATGTCAAGCCCTAATCAAGATTGAACATATCAACACAACAGATATTACCAAGATTACTAAAGTTTTTTATGTTTACTCATTAATGTAATATGGTGATTAAATGTACCATTTAAATGACAGAATAAAATTTCCCAAAGTGTACATTTGTATGTTATGGTATTTATACATAAAATATCCAATTTTACCTTGACAATATTATTGATTACCAAGATCACTTAAAAAAGTGTATAGTTGCACAAAAATTATGATTCTTGTATACTAATCCTTCACTTAATCCTGTTATTACATGTAAATACTTAGAGACTTTGTCAATTTTAAGCTAAGAGACAAAATCGTAATACCTTCCCGAGATAAACTGACTGAGGAAGAATATGAATTATTACAGTAGTAACAGAACATATCCCCCAGGTCACCATTTGTTCATGGTTGGACAATATCAACAGCATCGTTTAAAACTGGGAAATAAACATGAAAAATTTACCTTCTGACGTTGTGTCTCCATTACTTTTTACATGGAAATATCCAGGTTTATGTTTCATTTTTTCTTTCTACCAAAGTCGTTTGAGAAATCTTCAGTACAAATTTATACAGTATCAAAAGTTAATTGAAAGGACAGGACATCCCCACTTATAACACAAGAAACACTAACCACTTAACTCCCCCATAACAGGGCAGGTCTGGTTACATTTTACATACAGCTTAAAAGGAAAGAAAACCAATCTACATGTACATAAATCAATAGCATTAAATCATTCTTATGCTGATGAAAACAAACGTTAATTTGCTATACCCACTGTAAAACTAAATCTGATTACAACAGTTCTTTTGACTTTCTGATCTGAACTTTTGTGAAGACCATCCAAAGAAGATTCATAATATATTAAACATAAAACAGTTTTGCGTCAAAGTTAAATTTCATATTAACACAAAAAAAACAACAGAACATTTGTAGAAGACCATTCAAGGATAATTCACTGTCCAGTGTAGTATACCCATACAAGAGATCAAAAGTGCAGAGTCCAAAGAGACAAAACAAACTAAACTGTTAAGTGTTAACAAACAGAACAAAGTCTTGGAAACCATAAACTCCTTTAAAAAACAGGAGTAGTATCAGGTGCTATGGGAGGGTAAGTATCCCCCATCAAACACTCGTCACCCGTTACGGAATCATTTAACTCAAATCTGAGTAAACAACAATCTGAGATGAGGTCAAATTATTGTTGAATTACCAGTAAAAGGTTCACAACTAGTTGAGATACAATGATACCATATGGATCAACCAATTCGTAACTGTGACCATAAAATCTAAGGAGGGACCAATTGATCATAATTGATCAAGTGATTTAAAAACATCAAAGGCCTTCTAACAAAGCTACATGTATATCTGCAAATATTTTGTACTTTACTTATTAGCTTAACTGGGTCTGATGTCTGATATCAGGGAAAAAAGACAAAGTGATGATCCAAGACACGCATAATGCCTGGGCAATTCTTTTTTTTTCATATTTACATTTCAAAGTTGTCTAATCAGAAAATCAGTGATTCTAGCCAAGGTGAATAGCCTTCAAGCATTTAAAAAATTGATTGGGATGTACCCTATGTATTTTACTACAGTAACCTAATTATCTAATAGTTATGGCTGATAAATAATAAGAGCAGTATCTTTGATGTTATGATACTATAAATAGATTAGCAAATGGAAATACTTAACATTCCTAAAGTTTACAACTGACAGTACAACCTACTTAAATGTCAGTATGCATGTAGAAAAATATTCAAAATTAATAATAAAACAATAAAAAATATAAGTTAATTTCTTGTCAGACATTTATTGGTAGACATGAACTAAAATTATAGCCAAAGGGCTTTCTTTAGTTTGTTTTGATCATTTTTAATTCTGTATAACACCACCATGAATTTAAAGAAGAAAATTTAAAGTGATTAAACATCAATTCAGCTTTTATTATGAACATTAGGCTTCAACAGCCAGCAGGTAATATTTCAGCCATATTAAGATCTAGCATGAGAAAACCATAGGGACAAATGGGTACAAGTTGATAACAAGGCAATCTCTCTAACAAGAACAAGATGGATTACAAGACACAGACTATACATTAAAAGTTAAAAAAAAAAGAACATGTACCTATGAACAATGTGTATACCACCAAAAACCTGAGGTGAACTGGGGTGGTCTTGAAGGGTATGCAATTCCTATCTTTTTACAGAACCCACCGCACTGCCTTTTTCGGAATCTAATAATAATTATTCTGGGAAATAGAAGTCTTACATATTTATAACATCTGTTCTTTGATTTAGTGTGGCTTTGGACTAAGTATGTCTTGTTTCTACCAACAACTATGTATTTGTATGGTCTGTTCTTTTTGAGAAAACAACAATACTACATGTACATAGGATTGCCATAATGCTCTAAATGCTTTCCTTCGTAACCATTCAATGTAATATTTTTGTAGACAAAAAAGATGTTGTTAAGGGTCTTATCAGCTGGCATGATAACATATCTGTCATAAATGGTGGACTGAGTTTCAGCAGGATCTTTGAAAACTAATGTCGTTTTTGCACTAATTGATTCTCTGAGTCATAATTATTGGGGGTGGCAGAGATAGGTGTAAGGCCAGCAAGTTTTGTCATCAAGGAAGCCAGAGAATAATCTAACAATCCAAGATCATGGCATTTATCCCTACACCATACAAAATTTTACATCCTCCCAATCAACAAATGCCTGTTTACATCTTGATAAAGGAACTGAGCCCTTCACCTTAGCTTCTCTTGGGGGTGGTAAGTTTTTTAACATTCAGCCAAACAAATGGACACTTTCAGCAGGGTGGATACCTACCAGTGAACAAAACTAAACAGCATATTTTAATACCTTTTCTGGGGTGCTTGGAAATTGATGTTTTGTTGTGTTGGGAAAAAAATTTCCCATTTCTTAAATCATTGAATAAGTATAAAAATTTCATCTGCAGAATATATTTTTATCAAAAGGGACACCCTTAAAAGTGTGAACATTATGCTTACAAACAGATGAAATAAAAGATTAAGAACTTCTTCAGAATTCATAAGCTATCTACAATTACCAGTTCTGGTATAAACTATCTATGAAAATGGCTTTTATGATAGTTTCAGCAGACTTGACCTTAGAATCACCAGTTTTTGTGGGTCAAATATCTGATCTAAAATCCTAATTGAGTTTTAATGGACAATCCACACAGATAAAAATGATAAATTTTATTTGCCATGCCATCCTGCAAAAAAACATCAAGTGCTAGGTAAACTTTGGCATTATCTATATAAACTGGCCTACGCCCCCATTCAACAAATCAATCAATAGTTGTCTGTGCTTTATACCAACACATCAACATTTTATGCTTCAGAAATTTTATGTAAAACAGTGTAATAATTTTGACAGTATTTTTGTCATCCAATATCAAAATACTTTCGTATGCAGGAAACATGACCGACTTTCCAATGAAATAAAAAAGGTGTAATTTGTCTGTTATCACTGCACAACAATGCAAGGGGTGTTCACAATGTTTCAGTGTACAATAGCATTTACAAACGCCATTTGCCTAAGAGTTTTAATTTGTTGAATTCTTTAAACATGTCAAATTAAATTAATCTGCAAACACTATCCCCTGAAAAGTTTATAGAAATTTTATATCTATGATCAACAGTTATTGTTTGTTTTTGAGATCTAACAATATAACTTGTAATTTCCTTGTTCAAAATGAAAATGTATTGTATAAACAGTGTACTGTAGTAATTATTGTTTGAAGTGTTGTTTTATTACAATTGTGTAATGTAATTACACAGTAACACTTAAGATAAGGTTTGTTAGTTTACCTATATTGTCTATATACTTCCCAGTGGGGCTGGAGGGCCCGTTGACCTGGGGGGCACCATTTGACATGATTGCTTCACAGATCACCTACTGGGGCCCTGAAAAAGACAAAATACTTCATTACTTTGATTTGTTTACTTTACACGCATGACTAATGATTCAATGATCACTATTATTTCTTCATTTCAAAGTGCACCTGTTGATCAGCTAGGTAAAAACTTCCTGTCAAAGAATCCAATATTCACATACTTGTATATAAATCTCGCTTATATTTATTTATACATGCTTTTGACTGCATTATTCAAACTTTTGTTGGAAATCTCTGAAACCAAATATTTACACAAAAAAGAGACACATATATTAAAAATCAGACAGTATTATAAAGCACATAATAACTGTTATGTCTTACTACATAAATCTACTCTAAGAGCAGACTTGATCAGGATTATTGAATAATACGGCTTATTTCATACTTCAATTCATTTTCAAAATCAATTGAGTTTTTACTTATTAATTACTGCAATAATATTACGAACTTTTTTGAACAGATATTAAGAACTAAAGATGCCCTTTTCACTCTTTCAAAGTACTATGCATACAACACAAAAATAATTCTACATAAATGGTGTATATATTTTTGTAGGCACTAGGAAACTGCAAATAAGACTTGAAGGGGATAACTCTTCCAAAGGCATAAAAAAAAACAAGAAAGAAAATGAAATTTAGATGTTTCTCTGAAACAAAATAGCAGAAAATACAAGCAAATTCAATGTTTAACCTAGAATGTTTGTAATCTAACATTATAATAATACCAAATAAATTTTGATGAACTGTATGGCAATTTTCCTTGTTTGACAATTCATCAGTAGTGTTGAGTCAAATTTTGGATTCAATGACCAATTAATAAGCACAAATATCAAAACCAAAAACAATTAAAACAAACCGAGGTCCAAAAAAGCAAGGGTTACCTCTGCATCAGAAACAAAATGTGACTATTTTCTATTGATGTATCGTTCGATCAGATTTGCAAAAAGTTTAGATACAAAAATAGTTGTAGTATGTTTTTCTTTGAGGCAGCCATCCAAAAATTATTAACTGCACACAACTACGAAGTTAACTAAAGACCTTCAACAATGAACAAAGATACAAGCCATAACATAAGGCAAGCTGTACTAAAATGTGATGACATTCAAATTTAACAATAAACAATAATTTGTAGGTTATATTATTTTACTCTTGGTTTTATAACACACATGAATTGGGCTTTGGTCAAGATATATAAATGTACTCAATCACAGTAAAAGCAAAAAGTTCAAAGGCCTGTTGAAGTGTGGGATGATTATTGTACCTCCAGTGATCAATATCCGCTACTTTGATACAAAACATGTGGTTCAGTTCCCAAGAGAGAAATATTATATATTATACAGATTTCCATAATTAAGATGTAGAATGATGTATACATGTATTTTGACCCAATGAATTATCTTAATACCTCGGTAGGTCATCTTCTGTAGAAAAAAATGTATCCAAATGTCAGCCATCTGTTGACAGTTAACCTGTCCAATCAATTAATTAAACATCTTTTTAAAGTCCCAACAGTTTGATTATCTTTAATTGATAACATTTTGTGTCTCATCAATTCCATTTATAATATGATCAAAGAAACAGTGACATCATTTGATTAAATGACACCTAGAATCAACCTGTAAAAACATGATGCCAAAATTTTACAAACCACAAAGTGATCTATCAAGAGAAAACACTGTAATGTGTCATTTATCAATACAAATCTATAATCCAGACAGGAAAAGAAAACATGTTTTTATCTGGGCATGCATTAGCAGAGTTCTGTGTACAATGGGAATTCAAGAACTGAGTCATCAAGTCAATTCAAATGTATTATTCAACAGATAAATCAACATAATAAATGTAACAATTTACCTGTGACAATAAGCAGTAGACAATAATGTTTGACCTGCATTATTATTGCATTATAGTATTAGAGAATCACATCTGCCAGATTAATTAATCCCTTCCCCACCAAATGTTTTGGGATAAACAGTAAGCCATCTGTGTTATGAAGAGTTATCTATTCAGGCCAACAGTGTAGATTAGGATGATACATTTTTTGCATAATTGTAACTTGTGTAAAATCAATACTTGTTCAGTGTTGTACAATCAGAGTCATACAGGATACTGAAATTGTAAATTCCGGTAAATATTATATGAAGCAGTTGGTTTGTCTAGTATGAAAATTATATCAGTATACTCAGCAAGATACTGCTTATAAACAAAGCACATTTTTACTGGTTAGTTTGCAACTGCATAATTTCATGATAGAAGGGGTTTTATATTACTTTAATTTTGCTTGGCATAGACATATATTTGGAATTTTAAGATCATTTTAAGTCTTAATATTGAAAAAAATTGACGTTTTTCCAATTTTTGGCCAATTTAGGGGCCATTCTCAAACAGTATATTTTGCAGCCACAATACAATGTTGGAAATATAATTTTATATAACCCTAAGGAGAAAAGGAAAGATAAAAAAGAAGAATGCTATAACAGAATTTTGAATCTTAATACAAAGTCAGTAGTAGCTCTAATAATTTGTTATACAGAAGATAAATAGATACAGTTGTGCTGAAAGCTGTGCAGTAATGTTTTGATTTGTATTTATGTTCGATTCCAACAGACTTTGTTTGCTGATCAAATACAAGAAATTTACCACTGATATCCTCTGGCATTCCACACATTATACTGACAACTTGTGTTTAACTGTTTCCATAGATACATGTACAACAAGAGAAACCTTTCATATACAAAACAAGCACAAAGGAGAACAAACTACTATAGCAGTATTTATACAGCATTAAATATTGTAGCTACACATTCAAGTCTGTGTGTTGCTTGACACAAGCATTGTGTTTGTGGATTTCACTGCAGGTTGTCTTCACCACATAGACAAGAAATGTAGGTTACTGTGTGCTTGTCTCCTGCCTTGAAAGATCTCAAGTGCAGATATACAAACCAAATAATCCTAATTACTTTGTAAAACAAATAAATGTGGACATAGTTTATGTCTAGCCTGCCTCTGGAAATGAAATGTTTAAGATGTAGGGTTCAAATGCATACCAATTATTTGTATCAAGGGTCTTTGACAACCTGCATTGAACTGTGTGCAAAAACTTTGTAGATCATGCATGATTGAGGAAGTATGAACATGAAATTGGAAGTGGTTAAGGCTATATTCATAAACATACAAATGCATACCAAATTTAATATGGAATATGCAGAAATAAACTTGTGGCAAAAACTTATAATTTTATTCTCAAACTTAAGTAAGGTATAATGATGTATTCTTTCCAATTCTCCCTTACTGAGCCCTTCAAAGCTAAGACTCATGGTAACCTCTTCCCATGATTCCTCCTTCTTCTCTCGTCTTTCATAAGTGAAAGAGGCAATTAATTATTGGATTCAAATATATTTTTAATCAGTCATCATCCATTATTTTCTGATAAAGTATTCCAAAGGTTGTTCAGACATTGGCACTAAGTGCATTTATACATTCATTTTCATAAGAAATGATCGGTTCTAGGACAGAAGTCCAATCCAAGACTTCATCGTCTGCTACATGCCGCAGGCCAAGATGGCAAAATGTTGTTAAAGGAATATGAATATCCAAAAAGTGTCAAAATGTTGTTAAAGGAATATAAATATCCAAAAAAGACTCTGAGAGTAAATATGAATATCAGGAATCTTCAGACGAAGATTCAGAGACTGACCCTTATGGAGACAAAAGTTCTGAACAAGAAAATTCAGGGTCAGAGGCAGAGAGGCGGGAACTTTTGCCATTACCCCAGGATGAAAAGTCAACAGATCACTGAAGTGAGAATAGACAATATCAGGCCTCAGATGAAGGATCTGACAAAGAGATATTTGATCCAATCCATTGGATAAATCATCTGAGTTCCCTATTACAGGCAGTATGGCTTGGTATGTAAAAATGTATTTTTCCATGAACGTAAACAAGAAATGCGTAAAGCAAAAAGTACTCGAGGATGCACCAGTACCCACCAATGATGTTTTTACTCCTCCAGTTGTGGATGAGTTTATTGAAGATTTCATCGGGGATCATAAAGCCTGGCATTTCAAGAAACTTCATGAGAATAGCCTCAAATTCATAAAACAGAAAGTTTCACAAATCATAGGGCCCCTGTACAAAGTATGGCAAAAAGTTGTTGGTGCGAACCACAGAAAGGAAAATTCAGAAATGTCCATAAAGGACAGGGTTTTAACTTTATTTTTTTTCTCTTGGGGCCATGTGGGCTACTCAAAAAACAAAACTAGGAGCCCACGAAAATTTTGAGTAGCCCACATTTTCCATGTCAATAGTAGCGGTAAGTTTACTAAAAAATTTTGAAAGGAATGAAACTCTCTCACGTAATCATGAACTGTTAAGCGAATCTGGAAATTCACTGTTTGGTGACGGTTTCTATAATGTGCTTGACAAGAAAAGCAAGAACTTGAAATGTGCCAGAGAAATGGAAGGAGAGATGGGTCTAGACGAAAAGAAGACGAACAGACAAGTCCCTCTTACAGTCAGACTATTCAAGTTCACAAATTCAGAGTGGAGCTAGTAGGGGTGGAGTGCAGAACTCGTCATTTTATCATTTATGCAAGTCCTATGCATGAGGACATGAAATGTGTAGGATTTTGGGCTGTATTCATAAAGATGCAACAACATAATATCATTGATCAACCTAAAGGGATTCCCCCTTAAATGACATAATTACAAACTTGTACAAGAAATTTCCAAAGTCATTGGCCCTCAGCATTGGCCCATGACGCTATTTACCTCCATGGAACCTGGATTGGACATAACTTACACTATTATAAAGAGAATATCATTAAACAACCTTTCAAGTTTCCTGCTAAACTGACCTAATTAATTTGCTCCATGAAAAGAAGAAAATATGAATGACTTACAATAAAGAGTTGCTGTCAAAACTGACCTTATCACAGACATCAACAAGTGTTTAAGCCTATGCCACAATACCTATAAGCTGTGTCTCCCCTTTACTACTGAAGACAATTAAAAATCAGACATTTAATCTAGCCAATGACTTCTTACAAGCAAAACAGAATAAGAAAATCATGTTAAACTCCCATTGTTTTAAAATAAATTCACAGCACTTAAATTCATTAAATCATCAACTAATATTGTGTACTTGTGTCACATTTAATTGTTTGATCTGGTATATTTTGGAATATTGTGCACTTCTAATTTTGTCATATATTTGTTGATGCAGCATCTAGATTTGGACTGTCAATAAATCAATGCCATATACTTTCCTCTAAATACTTTCTACTTATTAATACCAATCCAAGCTGTTACAGTCAATATTTTCCATCAATAGTTGGTACAGTCTATATCACTTACATGTATATTTGTCTGATTGGAACAAACAGTATCACAAATTACCCAATACAACAGTACAATGACAACAAGCAGAACTACCTGAAATCATCACTGATGTAACAATTTAATAAAGTGTTCAGGATACATTGTACATGTATTCTAAAGCTAGCTTATTTCCTGTCACTGCAATGATGAATGACACTTTACAGTTGTCTGAACTGACTTTCACATGATCTATGAAAGTCAAGGGGTTATCATTTGCATTTAATGTCAGACTGCACCAATAAAATGACATTTACATTTTCATTTATTGTACATCTGTGCAATGTGTACATGTACATATATTTTTGTCCAATATGAAACTAGTAAAAGTTTTATTACTAGTTAGTCTAAGGTACTCCTGTTTTTACAGGTTAAGGACTAGATATTCTGGTATCAGTGACACATACTAAATATTCTCCAAAAACATATTTAAGGCATTCACTGGCCAAACAGTTTTTTGAAATAAAATCCAAAGGGGCAAGTTTCAGGATTTTGGGGGGAAATACATGTAGTTAAACATTCTAGAATTGTGAATTTTCTTCTCCCCATTTGGAATCGGTCCAAATTCACCCCCAAATCCAGTATATGCCCTGAATTTACCCAATCAAGAGACTTTTCCCTTTTTGCTAAGAAAACAAAACGTTTATCTGAAATTTTGTTGTCATTACAACTGATTATCATTGGATAGCTTCTAAATTACATGATACAAACACCATCTTTTACTTTGCTGCAGCTTGTCTGGATAAGAAGTGCCCAAAAAAGGCTGTAAGTATGAAGCAATCACAGAGGTAAACATGAGGAAAACTTATAAACTGAGTGCACACTGTTATTCATTACGAAAAACATTTTATAGTTAGATCAAAAATAAAATATTTACCTGTAAAAATATCCATTGAGTACCTGACCTGAATGAAGGCAATGAATCCATCAAATAAAAACTTTACAAGGATATCAAATCTTAAAACTATTTACTACAGGACAACTTTATATTGTTACCTGATTTTTCAATTAAATTTCCTTTTATCAATGTCTGACAGCTAGATACTTTTTTTTCTGTTTAAAGTACTTAAAATGTATATATTACCTTTTAACTTTTACAATCCATCAAATAGTTTCAGTAAACAAGGGTACAGAGGGAAACTGTAATTTAAGAACCAGAGGCTCCCAGGAGCCTGTCATCGCTCACCTGTCATACAGTTTCCAAAATAACGTTTGCATTAAAACCATTT
>JARWCS010327100.1:0-12415 GCA_034783895.1 Geukensia demissa | reverse complement strand
AAAAACTAACCTTCATTTCTGACAAGGTACACGTATATAAACTCAAATGTGTCAATTTTATTCAGAAACAAAATTTTACATGTGCCACCTACTGCCTGGTTTTTTCATGGACAACCTCTTAAAAAATACTGCAAAAATAAATCAAATTAAAAACTGACTTTTAAAATGTTGAAACAACCTTGAAGAGAATTTTCAAAAACAGGCGAGTCAATTTCAAAATTTATTTATGCAAAATGAAATGAAACATTGTATCAGTAAATAAGTAATTGTTAAACTTTTACATATTCTTTAGTAAATCAAGTTTTGAGGAGTATTTAGGAATAATAATGTCTGTCTGCCTGTCTACATTTGTAAGCACATTCCCTCCAAAACCATTCATTGGATTTCAACAAAACTTTACATGAACATAAGACACACTTTGTAGATATGCATATAGGAAGGTTATTCATCCCGGCCCATTCCAAGGGCAGATAATTCTCTTTGAAAAACTGGGATGGTCGAGTTGGGGTATCCTTTGTGAGTTTTGTTGACAGAGTCTTGTTATTTGTTACAGTATAGAAAATGTAACACCAGATATCAAGGAGGATCTAGATAAACATAAAGGATTTACATACAATACTCGGAGAGGAACAGCTTATTTCTTCAGTTTCGATGCCTTAAATAGTTTCTTGGAGAAGAATGGATTAACACATGTTATCAGGGCACATGAAGTACAGGAGGCAGGATTTCAGGTAAAGGATTATGATAATGAAGCAGATTTCAAATTATACAGTAGTGGATGTTATATAAATATCCTCGAATGTATTTGAAGATGAATATAGAAGACTAATGGTCTCAAACAAAGTTTAGCCTCAAAAGGTGACTGACAACCCTTGAAAATTGATTGATTGATTGGTATTGAATGCCATGTCAGCAATATTTCAGCCATACCATGGCGAGTACATACACCCTTGATAATTGACAACAAAAAAATAATGATTTAACTCAGTACAATAAAAAAAAGAACAGATTATTTTTAAAAGTTCAAAAAGGTAAATCTAAAAGGTATACTTTAAACAAGGATTTTTGCAGTATGTTATTTTGGTGAAATGATAATCAAATCAGAAGACTTTGTGTTGGTATAAATTTCTTGAAATAAAATTCTGTAGTTATCCCATTACACATGCAAGAGAATTTATATTAAAGTGGGAGTTTTTTTTCACAAAAGCTTAAAATGCGAAATGAGCAAAATTAACCCCAGTAAAATTTCCACTTACACAGTATATAAAACACTCTTCACTGTTTTTTATGAAAGCCCAGAAAGCTCATTCGTAATTCAAAATTTGGAAATTCAAAACCTGCAATTTTCAAATTCGAAATTCAATATTCTTTTAACCAATCATATTGCAATATCAACAACCAAATCAGATGAGTTCTCTCAACAAAGAAAATTGATGCCCCATTTTTTGTGCTAATGGTGGATTGGACTCATCAATTTATTTATTTGTACATTTAGGTTGTTAATGTAAAGGGATGACCATTTATTTTGGGTGGGTGGAATTTGCTAAGAAGATAGTTTTGCTTGAAAATATTTATTTTCAATGTTTTTGAGGTCAAACTTATTTTTAAATGTTCCCAATCACGTTATTCATTTTTATTTTTTTCATATTTTGGAATCTGAATTGGAGTAAATCTGATGAAAAAATTATTTCTTTTTTCCTTCTATCTAATTATTATAAACCTGCAAACAAATTTTGGTGCATATAATAATATGTCTGCCTGCCCTCTATCTGTAGTATTTTTCAGTGTAACTCCTCCCAAATTTTGAATCTAGGATTACCCATCTTGAATTTAAAATCCTTTCAAGAAAATTTGATTAGAAGCTAAAATAAATACTTGCAATCTGACTGAATAAAATTTGAATTTCAAACCTCAATTTTGAATGAGGCTTCTGGGTCATCATACTTACAAAAGTCTTTTAACATGTGTGTTTGCATTATTAATTTTAACTATTTTATTAAAATTGTCTGAGATATCTTAATCTTGCATTAGCTTGATTACCTTTCAACAATGTCAAGCTGATTAAAGTGACATTGTAATTATATGTCAGTGTCTACTTCATATTTGTTTTGCATTTTTCCCTATTAAAAAGCATCATTTTTAATATGTACATATCACATTTTTACTGTCTAAAAATGACAGTATCTTACAAGTGATTACTGGCAAACAACATGTACAAAGGATTATAAACACATTTCTCTGTGTTTATTTTTGCATCTCACTACCTGCATCAGAGACAAAATAAAGAAAAACAGAGCTTTGGACTCAACTATTGAATATTTATTTAAAATACTATTTTTAAGGTCATACTTTTATAGAGAAATTTGGAAATATTGTAGGTGGTAAATTTATCAGAAAAAAATCAGATTACATTTGTAATATTTTATCTTGTTGTAAAGGTGCAGCAGCATGGTAAACTACTGACAGTGTTCTCCTCGTCAGGGTACTGTGGAGGATCAAACGATGCAGCATGTGTGTTAGCAGACAGTTATAAACTTAGAATGATCAGACTCGATACAACTTGAAAGGGGAAGTAACTCTAGTCAGAGACAAGTCCAGTATTGATTTTGTTTCCAGTTGGAAGGAAAGGCAGCTAGCTTGTGTGTGTTTGTGTTTATCTGTTTGTTATTGATGTTTTACCTACAGAAAAACAACATTCGGTTCATGCAGAACCAGGATACACAGTTCTTTGATGTTTTTGAGGAGTGTTTTTTACAAGCTTTTCATATTTCACAAAAAGTGAGGAATTATTTTTAGTGTGAAGAAAATTCCTTAACAAGCATTTCATGTTGTACCTAAATTGTAAACATCATTATTTTCATTTATTTTAATATGCTCAAAGTCATTGCATATATACTTTATAAGTGTGATAATCTTGTAATATTTGTATATGGAAACAATTTTTAGTTTATGATACCATGTGTCTATACTCATATTTTGTAATCAGTTTTACTTTGTAACAGTTTTGCTTGTCAACCATACATCCTCTATGGACTGTTTCTCGTACATTTATGCTGCTATTTTTGCTGGTTATATTTTGGTTACTTTAACTGCAAGTATATTGGAATGTTAATCATCATGCAAGAATTCATTACGTATTGTGATTTTAAAGGTTTGACACTATTACAGCCCATATTCTTATTTTAGTTCCTATATAAACCAATCATTGACTTTTACACTGATCCATTGGAAAACCTGTTCGTGAACATTTTTTCAAGGCAATGTATTATTCATATTTAAGAAGTATTGGTCAGTAATTTTAAAAAATTCATTTGAAGAATTGATTGTCAAAACTTTATTAGATTTCAGTCATTTTCACTATGTTACATTGTATGTATGAAAATGAGAAGATAAGGGGTAAATGTCAGAGAGACTGAACTCCAACCACGAGAAAAACAGATTGAATTTTACAAATTGTCAGCTTAATAAAAAACTCTCATGTGTTATGTTTGATCTACACTTTAACTATACTTATTTCATTCATTGAAATTTCATATATACAGATTGTAAATAGAACAGTTTTATATTGAATAGAAATTTGTTGTGTGATTTGACAAGGTCATAAGATTTTAAGAATTTTGTTTTTATTCTATGACGTTTTATATTGTTAATGTATTACACCTAGAAGGAGTGATGTATACTATTTTGTTACATTCTTTCTCGTTAGGAGAATAAACTGTATCATGAATTCATTAAAAGTTTGTTTTATTTTTCTTATATGGATTGCTCAATGGGAACTCTTTGTGTCTAGATATGTGAAATTTGTATGTTTTAAATTTTCATAGTATACATGATGAATTTGTCATTTGACATTGGAAACAACTGAAACTAAAATTTATTTTTTCTCTCATAGATTGCTTGTAATTAGGATGTGAATAAATATCCTATGCTGAAAGACAGAATTTAATGCATTCCAAATATTAAAACTTCTGAATAAAATTACTGAGTTTTTCAAACTAGATATTTTTTTTGAAAATGATTTCATATAGACAGAGAATATAATAATACAATCATGTTGTATTTAAGTGTAAATGCATTAAAATGGTATGAGTGCATAAATATTTTAATGTAATTAATAGGAAACCCTTAAAAAATGTTTAATATTTGAGAGGTGTCCATGGACAAAACAGGCAAATTGTATGATATGGATGGTACATTATAAAATTAATCCCACCAGTTTTTTTGTTCCAATGTAATGTGACCTCATTTATAAATTTGAAAGAATAGGGATTTTTCTGTATGAAGAGGGGATTATTTACAATATGCTTTCAAATATTCCTAACAAAGCAACTAAATTATATGTATTTTGTAGAGTTATCTGCCTTTATTTCACAGATTTTATTGCTTTCTATGTAATTTATTAACTCAAACTGTTGCAGTAATCCATTTATCAAGACTCATTTCTTAGAAAACATGTTTGTGATATCAAATGGAGCAAGTTTTTTCAAAACAAAAAATTTTGCATGTGCCACCCACTGCCTGGATATTCAGTGGACAGTCTCTTAATATGAAAATTTAATTTTTTATTGATAATATGTACGAACACTATACAGTGTATTCTGTTCATCAAAAACTAGTTAATAACCTATTCTTGTGCGATGTTTGGAATATGAAAATTTAATTTTTTATTGATACTGATATATGTACGAACACTGTATACAGTGTATTCTGTTAATCAAAAACTAGTTAATAACTCATTATTGGGTGATGTTTGAAATATGAAAATTTGATTTTTAATTGATACTTATATATGTACGAACACTGTATACAGTTTATTCTGTTCATCAAAAACTGGTTTATAACCTATTCTTGGGCAATGTTTGTGCCTGCGATTGTGGGTGATAATGTTAAAACAAAGTATTTGTTATTTGCACAACATACCAACATGTACATACCTTCATATGGAATGTTTGTATTAGTAACTTAAACTTAGTTTTGATACCAAAGAAACAAAAATCAAATATATTATGTAATTATGTAACTGATAACTTTTAATAGCTTCATAAGAGAAGTTAAAATTGTATACAATGGAATCTTAATATAATTAATTTTTGTATAAATAAATTTTATGTTTGTTGACAGATTTTTTAAAATGGCCTAATTTGAAATCATTATAACAGAAAACTCAGTTTTACATTTTATATAATAGAATGCAAACAAACATGGTTGTTTTTAAGAGGGTTATCAGAATATTTTTGTTAGATTTGTTACAGTCAAGTCAGCCATAAATGTCACATCATCTTAATCAGCCCAGCATATTGTTAATGATATGAAAGATGATGTGCCCTATTATCTAACAGCCATGATGCTTGGCCTGTAAACTGTACTCCCAAATATACATATTATTGACAAAAAAATAATAGAAAAAATGAAACCTATAATTCATAACATTCCTAATAATTAAACACACAGTTATTTTGTCACACTGCTTTTCATTTAATCATTATTTATATCATATATAGAGCATCGATCATACATAATTCTTTCTGTTGCCAAAAAATTTTTGTATAAAAGTGAGTGCCATGGATCTTAAATTGATAAGCTTCATCTTTAAATTGGGAATATATCTGTCTTGACCAGAACCTCTTCAAAATAAACTAATGTCTAATGTTTTCAGAATAAACAATATACAGATATGTTAAATATATATACATCATAATTATACCATGTTATATTAATTTATATTGGAATGTTTTTGTTAAAAAGCTTGAAGTTCTAACCTAAAGCTTTTGACATTCCCTAAGACATAATCATTATTTATGTTCCGTCATTTTGGTCAGTCACAGTTAAAAAAAGAATAACAATCCATTGAAAAAGTGCTTTTATTTGTAGGTACCACATTTCTTGCATATACAGTCGACCCTCTCTATAACAACATCTATATAACAGCAAAGCAGAATTACAATTCATCATTTTCAGTAATATTTGGATTCTTTATTACAGAAAATTCAGTTTAACATCACAATTTCGGGAGACAAATGTGGTTGTTATCAAGAGGGACCACTGTATAAAATTTCACATGTTTATGGGTGGTATTGAATTTTAGGTTCAAATTTCAAATGTTAATTGAGTACTGAATTCTTGGTTTGTAATGAACAACTAAATCTAGCAATGAATTTTTCAAAGAGTCGTAAGTTTGAAATTGATCGTAAGTGTGTGAAATAACAGTCAAAATAATATTGTGACATAAAAACTTACGATCAATTGTAGACTTACGATTCTTTATGAAATCCATCACAAGAAACTTGGTACCCAAAAAAAATAGTACTTTACATAGCTTTTAAATCTTGAAATGTGATAATGCTTTTGAGCAGTAGAAAGTATCAAAGTAGTTGACATGTAATTGCTATATTGTATAGACAGGTCAAATGTTAAACAAAGCATTATTTTGAGAATATTTGATATAATGTTCATAGGGCTGTAATGTTAAGTTTGAGTATTGAAACTCAAGGAAGTACTAGAATTGAATTTATCTTAATAGAGGTAAGGTTTAATAAGTTATATTATTATTTAAAATACATGATAAATATGAATTCATTCAAAGTTTTTTTTTTATATTATTTTATATGAGTATATTTTGACAAAAAGATGAAAATAAAAATTTGAACAGCAATACTGGGTTAAATGCCAGTCCGCGAGAGAATCATCATTGTAAATAAATGTTAGGGTTCAGGAAAAGAGGAAATTATTTTAACTGTAAGACCATTGTAAGTATAACAGGTAATATCATCTGTGAACAGAGAATTTATTGGCAAAAACTGTCGTCTGTGCTCAAATTCAATCCCTAAAACAATATCTCTGGAGCAGAGAGAACTTATTCAACATTTTTAAAAGTTAAAATAGCAAAAATAGATTAATGAATCATATTGACTGTGAGGATTTAAACCAGTTATTTTAAATAATTTATATTGTAAAGTTATTATAGAAAAAATGTTGTATATTTGTTTTTTGGGCACTGAAAGAAATACAAAAGATGTAATCAGAACCTATTGTAGATTAAATAAGGAGCCAAATGATTCCATTTTGTAATATCCAGAAAAACAAGTTTGAGAAAAATTTTAATGTGAGCTATTTTGCAAAACTGAATACTTGTCATTGTTACTGTTCTTCATATTCTAGTAAAATACAAGAGATGAGTTCACCAATACCTTTCTTGTTGAAAACATTTTCCAGCAGGTTGATGGTGCTATAGATGTCTTGTACTAAATGACTTATTCAGTGGTTTAAATATTAGTTCTTAACCAAAATCTTGGGTATATGGAAAATGTATATTCCTTACTGATATTCAAAACAAGAAATTATGCATGCAGGTTAAAAGGTCAGATAAATGTCAGAATAGATATTTTTTGTAACCTTTAAGAGGGTGTATTTTTGGAAATGCATAATTCTTAGGTGGACTACTACATCAGTGTAATAGAAACAGTGAAAACACAATCTTGTTAAAGATTTTTAAATAGACAATGTGTCAGTAAACTATGATTCTTATATATAAACTGTTTATATTGTTACTTTTTATAAAACATCCATGTGTTACATGTTGCTGATATTGTTAATTATTTTTAAATTTGAGGAAAATAAACAAAAATAAAATTTTATGTGAGACATATGTATTAGTTTGTTTGCATCTTGCAATGTTCAAAATGAATTCATCAAGAGTACAAAATTAGGTGGAAAACCAGATCAACTTTGAATGTATGCAAAGAATGTTCACTACTCATGTTCACCATTATGGTCAGATTTTGCAACTCTTCTGCATTAAACAGTCGGTCGAGTGTTTGGAGAAATGTCATGCTCTCAGCATGTTTGAGAAGTCTTTGCATATGGGGGTTTGTTTGTGGTCAGTTGCAAAGGATTAATTTCCTGCCTCTACCCAAACTGTCCCAATTAAGCCTCCTGTAACAAGAAAATTTCCTGGCCTGTCATCAACCCCCACCTCTTGAGTGATTTATTGTTTGCTAAATTCAAAGCATTTCTATTTTTGCTCAATAACCCTTTACTTTTTATAATTTCATTAAACACTTTAAATGTCATTTGAAGAGTATTTATAAAATGCTTGTCTTTTCTTCGTGGGTTTTGATGGACAAAACCTACTAAGGCAAAACCGATGGTAAATCAAGAGAAACCCTTTTCCCAACACATTTTCAAATGCTCTAATCTGAAAAACGAGCACACTGACCCAACATATTTTTGTCTTTTTTATGACTTGTAGAGTTCTCAGTGATTAGAGATAACATTAATTATGCCCAAAAACAACAAAAAGGATATATAGATATACATGTAGCACCTTTCTTAAACACAGGCTAAATCGAGATAACCTTAAATTTTCCGTATTTATTCAACATTTGTAATTTCGTATTTTGGGGACAGATGCTCAATGACTAATTCTTATACTGGAAGTGGCACCTTAAAGAACAAGAAAATAATCTTAAGTAAACCTCTCTGCAACCTTATCAAAATTAACGCAACGGGAGCCAATCTAAAACAATAGGGCAATGAGAGTAATAAGTGCAGCATATATACATGTGGAAGATGAATGTTTAAAAGATCAGAATCAAGTAGATAGCTTGGACTTCAGAAATAGCAATTGTCAGGTTAGAACAACAACCATATGAAAATTAGAAGAATTTTTCCGAGATTTCAAGCCTGAAGTAAATATCACTATATCCATATTTGATATATTTGGAGAGCAAAATGACCAGAAATTTTCTTTTAATAAATGCATCATTGAGGGTGTTAAAGTAAATACTGAAAATCTGACCCAACCATTAAAAGAATGAGCTTTCCTATGTGTAAAAGAGAACTGGTTATAGACATTTCAGAAAGATTACATTCAGAAAAACTTTCCACATATGAAAAATCACATCCGTTGTCATGACAGCAATGACCTAATTTCTAATTTCTAATCTAATTTCCAAATTGCACGTAGTAGAGGTGGAATTGCAATACTTTGGACAAATAAATAGGATTCATGTGTCAAAAAATAATAAGATAGTAAAGGAAGAATTATAGCAAATGCAATACAATCAACAAAGAAACCAAAATGCTTAATTAATGTGTACATGACAACCAAGAAAACTAACTGACTTTGAGTTTCAGAAAAGCTTAGATGTTCTACAAGCAATTGATAATAATTATGAAGAGACTTGTACCTTAACTTACTGCGTTGTCATGAATGGTACATTACTTCGTGACAGAAATAACAGTCATAACAGGAAATTTAAAAGCTTTTTCTGTAACATCACCCCAGTATGAATCAACATAATGATGGTATATCAACATCACAAATAGACAACATATTCTCAAGCAGAGTTTTCATGAAAGATACAATTGTATCCCAGCACGATCCCATTAATTTATTAACAAACCTTCAGTTAAAGCCACGATCTATGCAACTATAAAAGCAGGTGAAAACGGAGAAAATGTCAAACTTTATACAAAATTTTGTGGGGAAAAGCCATTAAAAAGGAGTTTCAGAAAGCATTTGACACAACAGCCATTACAGGAATGATAGTACTGTTTACCAGAATATTGACCATCTAATTGATATTCTACATACAGCGGTCGATCATGTTGTACCAACAAAAGCTTATCAAATTGAATAATGAAGAGAAATGCATCACCAACAAACAGAAATATCATATACGGGATAAAGCAGGAAGACCAAGAAAAGATAATAAATTATTTGATGTGAAGAAACAAGCGAAAAAATAAACTCTTGGGTAAAAAGCAACGCAAAGAAAAAGCAATAGATAGAGAACAATTTCTCAAACGGCTTGAAGAGAATCCTTTCCAGTTGTCCGAAGAATCGGGACTTTGGTTTTGGGGGAAAATACTCCGTTATGTCATTTGCATCTTATGATAGGTTGTTCAAGAGTTTGATCGATGACTTAAGTTCTTGCCATCATTGATGATGTTAATGATGGAAAAACATTCCTCTGATTTTTTACCTTTATGATGCAGAAAACATAACAAATCAGATTTTGGTCGAATACTTGACAAGTGATCTCAGTTTATTTCAACTGAATAATAGGCTATCCTTTGTTTCAAGCAGAAAATTTTTAAACAACTTTGAAATCTACACCTGTTATTCAGCTTACAAATATATCTGTATTTCTTAAAAAGCAAACTGACATCCGTTAGATGATTTTTTCTTTTGATTTGCTAATTTGCGAATTCCTGAAACTGCTAAGGCAAAACGAAAATTGAAAAACAGCCATCAAGACAGAAACCTTAAAAAAAGACGACGAGAAAACACCCATAAGTTTATGGTCACAATGTTCCATGACAGTCAGTAAATGTTGACCTTCTTGATTGACTGAATCTTACTTAACGTCCAGTGGCAAATATTCATTTCACTTTTCTTAAACATTGCATAAACGATCTTTATGAGTTGCTGACCAACAGGTGTTAAGTTGGTGACGATTCGATAATTGGTTAAGGATAACACTCTATGGAAGACCCTACAAACAACCTCTTGTGAAACACTGAATGGACCGAAACAAGTCTTGGCCTGTATGTTGCTTATGAGGTGCTGATCAATTGTTGTTTCTTTGGCGCCAATCGGTCAACCAAGATGGTTTCATTCGGGGACTTAGTTTATCATAGAACCCCAAGGGAAATGTATTCATTTGATTTCTTCATGAGAAACGCTGTATGAATTGAAGCCAAACATGATATATTTCCAACCTGACATCCAAGCTGATCGCCAATCGGGACATTTTAATCAGAGAACCCTATTGGAAACAACATCTTCGTGGAAACCGCTTACTGGGTTGGAAGTTTCCAACATCTCCTTAATGTTTCTGAGGAGGTGCATATCACGTGTTAGATAAGGGTTTATGGAAAAACATACATCATGGTACACATACACACAGACAACATGCAAAAGATTTGTTCTTGAGAACTTCTTAATTGATTTAAATCAAGATACCTCAAGGAAATTAGGAGATAAACTATCAGACCTCGTTGTATTTAAAATCCGGAATTGATCAATAACTTCCCGCTCTGTGCTAGTAATGTCCAAGAGTTCGCAAAGAGAAACTTGTAAAAATTATCAACACCTGAAGATTCATAAGCCAGAAAATGGTTTGACAAATCCAAGTAGAAATAGTCTTAACAGAAAGACTAGATATTCCCTTTTTGATATGGATAAATAATATGGAATCACCTATAGTCGTTATAAAAAGATTACTCCCTCAATAAAAAGATAGAACTCGAACAGGACACAAGAGATTAAAATCGGAATCAGTTGCAGGAATAACTTGTTCTATTTTAATCGAAGACGAGCATCTGCAACTTAATCATCAATGGATGATAATGCTAACAAAAATATCATTTGTAAGACAAAAATTAAATATGAACCGAAGTCTGGCCCCAGAAACTGTTAAATTTCTTGAAATGTCAGATTTGTAATCCTTGATAGTCGAAAGAAAAAGTCTCTTGACCTCAAAGAGATAAACCAGAAAACCCGCTAGGTGCTGGAAAGTATCATAAAAAGGATTAATTTCTGATCGAGCACAACAGTTAGATAATATTGTCAAATTGGCATCCTATTATATTACTAGTAGTTGTTGTTCCGGGATTTGAAAATGGGAAGCTTGAGATTTAAATTAGACGTGAGTCCTAAAGGTGAGTTAGGGCACGATACACTGATTTGTGATTTTCCCATTCTGTGTTCGCATGTCAAGGATGTTGAATTTCCCTGGAATGTACTGACTTAACAAGTGTATCTAAATTTGAAAACAAAAGAGCAGAATTCTCGTTGCAAGATGAAAGGGGCAGAGAATGTAAGTGCCTTCCTTATTCTGGAGATAAGCTATGACAGTTTGTTTTGTCTAGGCTATCACTAGAGACTTCTCTCTATTTGTATTTTGGAAATGTTGTAAAGCTAAGAGACTTTGATGTGTTTCATCTGTTGTGCCGAGTCCAATACCCTGACAAATTGTGGCCTTCGAGAAATGCATCCTAACACTGACAAGAAAAGTTTGTCTTAAGAGTCACATCTGGAGAAAGGCTTGTGTGTACAACATACTTTGTATCATTGTTAATAGAACTAAAAAATATACGTAAATATTTAAATTCCACAAATCCCCATTTTTTATATTTGCATGCATGGACCTTGCTGTACTTTTTTAAGAATAGTTGGTCTGTGTATTCTGCAAAGTTTTTGATTGGTTTTTGGTTGGTCACTGTCTGCAGATTTAATTTAATTTAATAAAAACTTTAATCGAATACAAATATCGTGTCTATATTTTTCAGAAGAACAGGTTGGGAAATCTCGCAAGGTTTGATTTATCAAATAAATAAATATTTAAAACCTTTATTGTAAAAATAATCTACGAAACCGATGTTGCATAGAATTTCTTTGACATTTCTA
>JARWCS010327090.1:0-12416 GCA_034783895.1 Geukensia demissa | reverse complement strand
CTTAGCTGGATATGAAATGACACCACACAACAAGATACAAGTAAAATTCCTGTTTTTTTTTTCTTTGCCTTTTACGGTCACCCCATATAGTTCTTGCAAGTAATATCTCAATCTTAATTATTGTTGCTCCTGACATGAAAATACATGCGATTAAGTTGAAATGTTGGAGCTTTAGTAAACGTTTGTCTCGTTATTCGAAAATGAATACACGAATAAATGAAAAACAACATTTACCTAAAATCCATGTTTTTGTCTTTTCTCCTTTGAACTAAAATATGTTTTTAAATAATAATTTGATATTAAAATGGAATGATGCCTAAAATATTATCGAATCGACTGCTTAGAATTTTTCCCTGCAAAATTTTACGATATTACTATTTTTAGAGAAAAGTTATTTTGAAGTTTTTCAACACAGTTTTGTTTAATTTTCAGTTATGCGAAAGAAAGAAAAGGTTGATCGTGCAACAGATCTCAGACCAGGAGATGCAATATGCTTTAGAAGGAAAATAGGATACAAACACCATGCAATTGTATCACGAAGGGCTTATGAAAATAGATTTTTTGTCATAGAGTTGACAGGAGATTCTACCGACTCTGTGTTTGCCTTATCATCAAGTGGCGTAAAAGCAGACTTGTGCGAGACGGCACTCAATTTTTTGAAATGTAAAGAGGTTTATAGATACACATACACTGGAAAACGTGAAGATCGACTTCATCCAGCCGATGTTGCGTAAACTATTTTCCTTGCAGGTCTTCCACATGAGTATAATTTGTTAAATTTTAACTGCGAACATTTCACATCATACTGTGTTACTGGTATACCGTTCTCAAAGCAATAAAAAAAAGTCCCAACAGTAGCTGGAACAAATAAAACTGCGAAAAGAGTGCTAGACGAGCTAGTCGAGAGAGAAAAGGACCTTTGTAATAAGTTTGACTCACGAATGGAGAATGTCAATAGTAACTGGTACATTGCTGATGACAAAAGCGCTTCATATTGTGAATTAAATAAAGAAGGATACACAGGAGTTATATCAAGGAAAAGATACGAAGGAATAAACACATACACAAATTTGCAAAAAGAGATACCGATGGAAATCGAAGAAGATGACGAAGGATATTTGTATAGACCTATCTATAAAAGAATTTCTTGTGATCTTAACGATACTGGTAGGTACATTAATGCGTTCAACGATCTTCTTTATTAAAACAACACAATAGTAGACCAAATCGCGTTTGCTTTTAATACGCAAGTATCTGTTAAAATAAAAAAGTGCAATCAACTATAATGAAAATTTAATTTAATTGTAATTTGAAATCTTTGTTAATTTTTTATGTGTTTTTGTTTTGTTGTCGAAATGTATGTATCTATATTTATATTTAATTAATCTTGGAAATTCTAACCTTTTGGCTAAAGAGTTGGATTCCTCCTTTGTTAAACCTATGGGTCTTGAAATTAATTTTGTTCAGGTTTGGTGTATATACTTATGTGTTTATTTGATATTGTCGTTTTTATCATTAATCACTCATTTTAAATAAAGTTTTTAGGATTTCTTTACTAAACTATGCAAAAAGTGTTATATATCAACTGCGGATACCACAGAACTCCAAAGATCCAATGAAGATTTTAAAACTCGTATCTCTGTAACGGAGCATGAAAATTTTTGAAGTTCTACGCTCTTTACAATCATTCAAATTATTATTTTTAGTTGTATAAAAAGAACAGAGAAAGGCGATACAAATACTTCAACACAACACCAAATTAAACTATAAATATATAGACCAAATATTATAAAAATTTAGTACTGGAAATATATCTGTTCAATTGTTGGACGAGTTTTTCGGCAGGCGTTCGGCATTCTGACAGGCACTTAATGTTCTCCCTTCCATGCCGATATATATTTTTAACTCATGGGAGACAGACTTTCATCAAAAACTATCACAGAAAATAATAAAAATCAATCCGAAATCTTAAATTGCGTCTTCCACTATAGAAATGATGTTCTTTCACTGAAATATTTTCAATGTTAATAATGTTCACCTCATAAACCGAACGGTTTTGAAATATAGGACACAACAGACACTCTTAGGTATGCTTATATTTTGATCTCGAAATAAAATAAAGGACGGCTTCCTATAAAACTAACTGTCAAATGTGACGACTTCAACTTTCCAATAGTTAACTTCACATATGTTGGCGGGGTGTGGTATATTCATCTCCTAGCTCATATGTTTTTCAAAAGCAATTTTCCAATACAAACTTTTTTAGTGAGAGCCAGGTCGTTGACACAAAAACTGCTAAAAGAAAGATATATTGATCCTCTGTTACGCCTCTAATTTTCATGTCAACATCATGATCTCATCGGCTGGATTGTATTACCAATTCAATAGAAGATGGTTAAGGCTTCTCTGTTTCTTGAAATGACTAATTAAAGAATGCAGTAGTATTATAAAGGAGATAGTATCCGCCTAAACATTCGCACCAGCTGGCATGGGTTTTATCCCAATTTTTTAGGCTCCGCGATGTTCCTAGTTGAATGTTTGTTTCGTCACGTTATTGTTTTCGAGATTTCCATTTCTGTCAACATCTTTCCTTCATGTCCTTTCGTCGTACCCTTCGGCTTTCTTTCTTTCCAGATAAAAAGTGTATTCTTTATATTTATACTTCACACAAAATATTAAAAATTAAAAAAAAAAAGAAAACACAAGATCATCGACAATAAACTAGCGCTTCTGAAAGAACAGTTTCTTGGACCAGCAGATGACAGATCAAGAGTGTGCGGAACAGGCTTCATTTTGTATCTGATTGTAACTTTGTCAGTAACCTACATATTCGTTTAAGAAATGTCTGTAGTGTCAATGTATATAAATTTCTGATTCATGTTTATATTTGTCAGTGCTATAATTATTTTATATATTTATAATGCTTTCAATTCATTAAATATGATAAAAATATTCTTTTACCTTCCATATTTTTCTTATTTCTATCGATTCTTTTTCTTATGGTGAAGAGCGACATGAAAAAAGTAACCATATTATTCACATTCAAACACCAAAATGAATGGTAAAAATATGAAAAGAGAATAAATACCAGCCGATAGGAATTATTACTTAAAATCCATTTCGATTAATAATTTTTGTTGTAAGATAATTGTAAAGGCATCAGAATAGTCTAGTTGTTTTGGCTTGGGAGTTGCTTATATAGTTTGTGTCATGTTTCAGATATTTCAACATTAAACTAAAGAGCGGGTATGTTAAGCTCCAATTTTGGCCAAATTTTAGATTTTGTTACTTAAATATAAATTGTCGTGAAAATCTTTTTTTTAATAACAGTCTTTTAATAATTTTAAACTGTTTGTAATTTCGACAAAATGACAGGGCATATTTGAGTAT
Source organism: Geukensia demissa (assembly GCA_034783895.1). Lineage (NCBI taxonomy): Eukaryota > Metazoa > Mollusca > Bivalvia > Mytilida > Mytilidae > Geukensia > Geukensia demissa. The sequence continues at coordinate 9,026 of JARWCS010327090.1, read as the reverse complement.
TTCTGCAAGAATTTAACATTTTGTGTAAAAATTCAAACTTTTTGAAAGTTTTTTGTTAAAAAAAGATAGGATCGAAACATCAAAACATCACACAGATATTATAACCAAACATTTATACCTGATAGATCTTTAATTGTGCAAAATTTGGTGATGTTTTTAAGCGATCTATCTTTAAATCGACAAAATTTTATCAAATTTGGTAACAAATTAGGCAATTTCTAAATATTTTCATATTTGATTTGGCTTTCCATTTCTCTATTACAGCTAAGTTTGAATATCTGTTCTCTGTAATGGCACCATACTCTTGTTCTTTCTCTCATTGTTTAGTTGGGAGTCGTAGTGGTATGTTTCTTGACGTTTTTTGTGGTAGCTGTCGTTGTCTGTTGACGTCTTTCGGATATCTTCATTTGCATCGTCTCCGGTATGCCTAATTACCATGTAAAACTTCTCTCAGTAGGGCTTATGGTCGCCTCTAGTTGTTGAAGGTCCTGCGTTGATCGCTAGATGTGGTATTCACGACTTCTTTCTCGGAACGGAGAACGGTGGTCTCAAGATCTTTCATTTTACCGAATTAAATAAAAAGTAAGTGAAATCAATATCTTAATATCAGTGTATCTAAACTACTTATTGGTCTGTTACCGGTAATACAAAAATATGTTGATCTCTTCTCGGATTGACGTTAACACGGATTGAGATTAAGGATTCAACGACGGTGTTGAGCGCAGGACAGGGGATGCTTACCCTTCCGGAGCACCTGATCCCATTCCTGTTTTGTTGTTCGCGGATTCTAAGCTTTAATTCCTTTCGTTTACGTTTTATCTTTTGATTTGTTTTAAATTGTCTTGCTTTGTTGGACTATGCACTTTTGATGTCTCGCATAGGTATTCTACACTGTTTTATGTAATAGATAATGAAGTCATATCTCGATTTTTACAATACCCTGTGCTTAAATAGACTAGTCTTTAACCAATGATGCCTAAAACAGATCAATCGAGTGGTATCAAAGAAATATTAGTTGAACTAAATATATTTCGCACGACAAAACTTGACGATAATAATAAAAAAAATCAATCAAAAATCCGATTTACCTCCCACTGCGAAAAATGTTTTTAAATAAAAATTATGACTTCTTTAGATCTTAAATTTCTGCACAAATTATTTTAGTTGATTAAACAGGAAGACAGTGCATTAAAACTCTTAAACAAATTCATTATTACTTGCCACAATTAAAAAAAAATTCCGACCTTTTTGCCGTTGGAAATTTTAATTTAAATTGACAGTTTCTAAAAAAATCTAAATCCGAAACAATCACGTTTGCTATAACTGTATTCAAGTGCTCCTGTGAACTGTATTCAAGTGCTCCTGTGCAAAATACATTTACAATACAAGAAGATGTAACATTTTACATCACTAAATTTAAATCAAAGCGCAACATCCGTCCCTCCCCATTTGACCTTGAAAGAAAAAGGGAGTGGGCTGTATGAAAGTAGAATCCCGTCAGACGTCTTCGTCCCATTAGCCTGAGTTCAGCTCATAAAAAAGAGAAAATCTATGTGACTTGAATACATTGAACTGAATACAGAATTCGAGGCAAAATCGACGATATATACTGTACATTAAAAACGAATTTCCAATGTCTCTGCAACAATAAAGTATCGGTCGGTAACGAAGCAATATTAAGTTTGGAACCACTTACATCCTCTTACTGAATGTCATTTACAAATGTTCCAATTGAATGGTAATATTGACGTCTAAATCAAAAGTCATTAACGTCTATTAAATGAAAGTTATTGAATGTATATACGATTAAAATCATTTGACTGAAATGATACGTCTGTCGGTTTCAGTGCCAGATGAAGTAGAAATTATAGCAATATGTGTTAATAAATGTAGTTTAATATGCAGATAATGCACAAGGCTAATTGATACTTAAAAATAGGTCGCCATAAGCAACAAAAGTCGATATCAAGATATAGATATTCATCGTGCCTGTTCCAAGTATCAAGATTTTTTAAGAGAGCATTGCTGTTGTCGCATTGATAACTACAACAAGAATACGTCCAGTCAAGGTTGAAGTCCTCCTTCGGAAAATTCTATGGTCGGTATCACGAATTGGTTGATCCATGTCGTATCAGTGTATCTCAACTAATAATGGACCTGTTACCGGTAATACAAAAATAAGTTGACCTCTTCTCGGATTGACTTAACCCGGATTAGAGTTTAAGGATTCCACGACGGGTGTTGCGCGCAAAACAGGTGATGCTTACCCTTCATGAGCACCTGATCACACTCCTGTTTTGTAAAGGAGTTCATGGGTTCCAAGCCTTTGTTCCTGTTGTTTTCGTTTTATCGTTTGGTTTGTTTCAAATTTTCTTGTCTCTTTGGACTATGTACTTCTGATCTCTCACATGGGTATTCTACACTGGACTTGTCTACAGTAATTCCAAATGAAGATCAAGGTATAGGGCAGACTTTGGAGCGTCTGTTATGTCTTCATTTCAAGCTCATATAGGGTAGATGAGTTGAAGATAATCACCGAATCGTGCATAGTTGAGTTAGAGAAAATCATGTATATATCCTAAGTTGAAATTAAAGGTTTGTGACAGCTCTTGAAGAAAGCCTGCCTGTCAAACGAGTGAAGAAATAGGTCGGCGAGGAGAGGAGCATAATTAGTGCCCAATGGAATGCCGATCGTCTACCAAACTGATCAAAGATGTTGTCAATTAGGAAATCAAACATTTTTGTAAAATCCACCTCTGTATATTTTTTTTTATTTTGTGTTGTTGAACGAGGACAAAACATTCTATTATGAGCGAAAAAGGCTACATTTCTTAAACCGAAATCAGGAACAGTTTTTGAAAGTAGAAATTTTTGTTTTTTCTTTCTCTATTTATTTTTTTATTTAGTTTATGCGCATAGATTACAGAAATTCTTGTATAAAATCAATTAGAATTTGAATTTCTATTTCAGTCTTCTGGATGTGGGTTATTTCTGTTAAACTTGTGCTTTATTGCGTTACGTCTAAATTTATGGATTGCTATGGCAAATGTAGATATACACATCTTTTTATTATTCAACCCAAACTCACAAATGAGATATTGTTTAAATCGTCACAACCTAAAGAATACAGAAATATCCAAATATATATCTTAAGTACAGAAGAAAGCATATTTCTCAAGTTCTACATTTTACATGGAATGACCCCTACCACACTAGTTCTTTTAAAACATAAGAAATGCTCTGACCGGATGTTATTCATTTAAAAAAAGATAGTTATGTACCTGTTCAGGTAATACGTCATTGTAACAGTTCAACATTTGTGGTTTATGGAAATATATATCAGAAGTGTTCTTGGTGTAGGAATTTTGTGTACTGATATCAGTAAACAGACCCTGAAAAGTCCCTATTGACCAAAACTATTCATTTGATGAGTCCAGTGTAGAATACCCATGTGAGAGATTACCCATGTGAGAGATCAGAAGTGCATATGATGAAATAGGAATTTTTATGACACTTCAATAAGATATAATTTATGAAAAATGTCAACGCTCATGCCGATAATTGCAGGTGTTTTTAAAAGTTGTGTTTATTTCCTTTCCAAAACGGTTTAACGTGCGCATCGGCACCTGTATATGTTCTTGTCAAATCTATGAACATTGGTCTATTAATATTTACTAAATGGAAAACGTCGAACTGCAAAGTCAGATCTGAATGTTTTAATGTGCTAATTTTTAATTATCGCTTCTTTGTCATATATGGTAAATTGGGAAGTAATCACAGTGGGGTTTCTAATAAGATAAGTTCACACTGTGTTCCCGCTTTACACTGCCATGCATTTCCACAAAGTTCGCAAAATTTTGGGCGTCGCGAAATGTTTTATTAAATGAATGATTTATCACGGAAAACTAGAAATCATATGAGAAAAACTAAAAGTTGAAAATCACAATTGTCCATTTAACATTTAACCGGTCTCATTATTAAACGTGCTTTAATACAAGCTTGACGTCAAAGAAGTTTATCACGCCACGGTTCACCGATAATGTCAGTTACTGGAATCATAGTGTCTAAAGTCACTTCAAATTAGCAACGTTTTACAATCTGTCCTGTAGTCTCTATTTGGTTCATCCATATTTTCACTCTACGCCCTAGTCCATCGTTGCCGTTGCTCAATCCATAATTACAACAGATTTCCTGTTTATGCATGGCGTCTCATTGTAAGAACTTGAACTTTGACGCTATCCGTATGTACCGAAGTCTTGTGCACTCCCCTTTTTAATGTTAGACATTCTGTTTTCCATTTTCCCCACAAATGTTCCACATTGTGTTATGTCAACTAGTTGCTTTAGACAGAGTTAACTTGTTTATGTGCGATTCGTAAATGTCAGTTAGCGGACAATCATTTGAAGTAACTCATGCCCTACAAGAGGCGAACACTGAGATGTTAAAAGCACATTGTCGTTTATGCCACCAGTTAAGGAGGTTAATGGTCCATCGTTCAAAATTTGATCTCATTTACTGCAGAGTTCAACATTTCTATATTAACAAAACAACCTTTTAAAACCCGCTATTCTTTGTCAATGCAACGATTCTTTCACTTCATTTTCGTTGTTTATTAGTTTGAGGACATAAATACCTGTTTGGAAGCATCTCGGACAATCAGTTCAGTTAGGTGATTATTAGTAGGTATGATATTCGGAAAATTGTGCAATATTAATATATGTGAATTCTCCCTTGATATATAATCATAGGGTAACGTCGTCTTAATACGATTTCAACTGTCTCAATCTCGATAGATCTGGCATTTTTGGGATTTAATTGCATCTGGTTCTTGTTTTTCAATTCATTTTTGACAAAATTAAATTTGACCATCCACTGACCATTTCAAATGGTCTATTCGTCCAAGGTTGATTGTTCTTATATTGAGCAAGCGTTATTCCATGGGTGAAAAGGGCGGTTGAGTTTTGGTTCGTGAGGCAGTATTCACAGCTGTTTGGCGAATTTCGTTCGTTTTTCTACAGAACATGTCGATCTTTTAGTAGAACTAATCATCCTGTGCAAAACATTTTTAATATACGCTCAAAAATCAATTTTTGCCAAAACAACCCTATGCCGATTTTAAATGATTAGCTAGGATAAAAGCGACCATCAACTACAACTGCATTAACGTCAATTTCCCATGTATGAACTTCCTAGTCTTCGCGTTGGCTATTGACGATTCCGTTCATCAGGAAACATATGCTCCATTGGAATCCGTAAAATACATGTCAAGACCTTGGTTAATTAGTATTTTCCGTAAATAACGCTTCGGAAAAACGATCAATATGCTACCCACAGTTTCTGCTTCAGGTGTCTTCAATGTTGTATGTAGTGCTGGTGGAAGCAGATTTTTCTAGTCGTAACTTTACGGATCTTAACAACCCGAGCGGGTTATAAATACTGGATATTTTTTTAATGGCTGACTGACAGATGTCCAGCTGCGCAAATTGAATCCACATTTTTATGATTAAGTTTGCTTGACTGTAGTAATACATTATTTATTATCTGTACGACCAGTGAGTACGTTGTCAACGTACATATCTTTTTTATATGATTTTGGTGACATTACTATAGATCTTTTGAATATGTTTTGCAACCCGGCATGGTTCTCTAAAGATGACGCATTTAAATCTGTACTTATGGGGTTTACTTGAAGGGTTATAAGGGCCTCTTAAGCACTAGTCCCCTACAACCCCTAATATCCCAACATCTCCTTTTCGAATTCTTTGTTCTTATGCGCATTCAAAATATTATACATTCTATGCGCATTCAAAATATTATACATTCTAAAGTTGTTTGCACGTTTCAATGAATTTGACATCGGTTCAAATAAAGATAAGTATCCTTTGATTTTACAGCGTTGGAACCTTCTTTTTGAAAATCATCTTTGATAAAATCCCAATAAAGGTGTTGTATTGAAAGATACAGGTTGTGCCAACGTTAGGTCTTTCAATTTGATAAATTTGAAAATGAAAATATAAAGTGTAAATATGAAAGAATTTACCTAAAACATAAGAAAAACGGGTAGAATTTAAAAATCTAGTTGCACAGGGCCTTCAACAAGGGTGCAGTAGCTCTAAATCGCCCAAAATAAAAAAAAAGCGTTTACGTAAAAACAGAAAATTTTGGCCAGTTGTAACACTCTCACCAATTAAATCACGAAAAGAATTAAATACAACATGAGCAGGTGTAACTGGTGAACGGAAAATTAACAACTGGAAAATCAAAGTTCTCTCTCTTGTCGTTAAGATAGAACGCAGAGTTGTAATTAATCAAAGATTTCAACTGTTGTCACTTATTTGAACAAGCATTGAATGATCTGTCCCAGTTTTCTCTGCTTACATGGCAAATTTTACATGTGTTGCATTTCAGACCTTATTCAAACCAACACAGTGAATGATGACTTTTGATGGCCTGCATCAAATATTTTATAAGTGCGGTTAAAAAATTGCACTTGAAGAAGTAAAAATAATCTTGATAGCCCATCTCGGTTGCGGCAAGTTGAATTTAAAATAGTTGGCTTTTTAAGATCGAGGGGCGAATGACTAGAGGTTATCAGACAACTGATCAATTATTGTTGCGATCGGAATTTCGAATTCATAGGTACATATAAAACACGATTCTTAAATGCAGCTCTATAATATTTGACGTTGAAAAAAAATTTCATTATATTATTGACGTAAAAGTGGATTACAAGATTTTAGTTGTGAATCCTGTTGTTTTGGGGGTTGTTTAACCCTTCATTCAATTGGCACTGAATGATTATCAAAATTTTACTCAAAAAGCTATCTTTCTCAAATCAAAGCGGATTAGTCGTTGTGCTCTCATCAAGATTTCAGTCAATATTAATATAGTAACTTTAATGTCCTAACGTGTGTGTTGTTTGGTCTTTTGTATCTTTTCCTGACTTTTTTTGAGAGCTAAGCAGAGATTAGCGTTTCCCCTAGAAATGTATGGAAAAGCTACGGATTATTGTTTCATGTCGCACTGGATTATTTTTATTGTTTTGATGTGTGATACACAATAAAGCATTGTGGAGTATACTTTTGTGCTGTCTTTTCTTGGCATGTGAAAAACACAGAATTATGCATTGACGAACACAGAATATTCAATCAAAGCTTCTTAACATTCGTTCCTAAGGGTCTTTTTTCCGTTTGCGGGATTTAAAGTCGTTCTTTTTGCTGTACCTTTCATTGAATATTTTAATTAACCAAGACTCTTTGCTTTGATTTGAAGGATAAAAACGTGAATACCATCGATATCTAATGGAATAAATTGCTAAGCACGCAATCTAAGTCGTTTGTCCATAAATTTTGAAAAATCCAGCACACACCTGTTTCCCGGCCTGAACGTGACAAAACCTTATTGCAAAGCACCCGTCCACTTCAAATGGAATTCCAAAAAAGAGACAATAGAGATATTTCCGTTTGTTGGTCGATTGGCGTTTTTAGCTTTAATTTTTATCTACTTTACTTGAAAATTTAATGTTTATCGGATACATAATGGGGTCTGGTTTTAAGCTGGATGAATTCCATGGCATAGACTTCTTTACAACTGCACAAATACTTGCATCGGGTGTCTTTTCAACGAAATTCCCGTAATTTTTATGAAATAAACCAATATAGGGTTGATATGATTGCTTAAGTGTTAAGACCTTTAATTGTTCTTGGTTTCCAGTAACTTTGTGCATATTATGACTTGTTGTTTTGTAGTGACATCTATAGACAGAAACATATCCAAATTGTAGAGGAAACATGGATTATGCTTAACTGAAAGTTTATGCATAAAACAGGACGGGCGAAAGATTGATTGAATTAACGGAAGTTTAATTAACAGACCGAGGTTTATTGGGAATGCAATTTTTCAAATGATTACGGAACCAGTTTATGCATATAAAGATATTTTTCAAACACAATGTTTGCTTAATCTCCAAGGTTAATCGTGTTATAGGGAAAGGTGCGAACATACAGTTTGTCAAAAAATGAAAAAAACAATGAAAATTTGATCGTGCAATTTCTTAATTTGTCAACAGCTTTGATCATAATCCAACTTGTTGTTTTAAACGTAGCGTACAAGTATGAGCTAAACTTATTAAAAATTTAGAATATTCACAGATTAAAGTTACAATGGATGTGTAATCTTTGGATGATGCATTTTTTCGATTGATTTTCCAAGGATAATATATTACAATAGTATTCATAATATCCTTATAAGAAACTATTAAAACCAATTTCTACGCTAAGTTCATATTCATCAGTGAGATATTGACAGACCATCTGATGCTGGGTTCCAATTGACTTCTTAAGTAGATATCAGGTGCAACCACTTTCTGAAACAACACGATGACGAATACAAATTACCCAACACATGCGACTTTTTTCAAGGTTTTTTTTATAAAGATTTGCCATTGTTAGGTCGAGTCATTCTGTTCTGTATTATACCTTGGGGAGTCTGTATTAAATCGGATTTGTTGAACAAACCTAGCCTTTTCAGATCACTATTTATGTCACGTTTTCATGATGTTATTAACAACAAAACAGGAAAGACAATGACTAGATTTCCTTTCTATAAACACCAAAGACAAGATAATATAGCTTTCTTGTTTTCTTTCACTAAACAGTAACATTTCTAGAAACAAGGTTGGGTAATCATTCTTGGAATGAAAATTCTGCTAATTCTTTCACACCACGCATAAAACTACGATGACAATATTACTCTTTTCCATTCCGAACACATCAACAGAGGATGTAAAGGCCCATCATTCGCTCTAAAGTAAGTAATCAATATTCTGATAACAGCAACCATAGTGGAAGCTTTTTATCGACTCTAAATTACAATTAAAGTTATTCTTGCATTTTTATAATGGTCGTTAAATTGTTATTTTTTTTTTTATTTATATTAGAGATTTTACTGCTTGATTTATTGAAATAGCTTCAATGAAGATATTCTTATATTTTTTAATAGTAACACATGATTTGAAATAATGAATA
>JARWCS010327079.1:0-12416 GCA_034783895.1 Geukensia demissa | reverse complement strand
GCATGATTATCCCATCTTAAAAATAATCAGTTTTTATAACAGTATATTGTTCATCATTCTGATGAACCAAAATCCTCTTTTCGGTTATCCTTAAAATTGCTTACCAATGCCTTGGTTTAATAATTTGGGAACGTCATATTTGGCCCTTCTCCTTCGTATAACATATCAAACGCCTGTCTTAATCCCTACCTAAAGATATTATAACAATTTATCCAAACAACATTTCTGTTTCCTTGGTTATGTTTGGAGGTGTTCCCAACCCTAGGTGTAATGTGGTAATTAACCCAAATAACATATACTGTCGGTTTGGTGTTTGTAATATGACCATTAGACCAAAATTAAGTATATTATGTTACCTTGGTGCAGTCTCCAACATTAGGCGTAAGATGATGATTTACCAAAATAACCTGTTCTGATGCCTTGATGTTTTCAACATCTCTAGACCTAAATTGATAATTGACAAATAACCCACATTTTATTGCCTTAATTGGTGGTGTCCACACTAAAAGGCGTATAATGATTCAGAGTCGAAATAACACATTCATTGCCATGATGTTTTCCCCACCACTGGGAGAAAACATATTCTTTGGCCTTGTTGCTATCCCCACTCATAGACTTAATATGATGATTGACCCAAATAACATATTCTGATTCCCTGGTGTTGAACGCAACTTAAGCGTAATATGCTGATAAACTCAAATTACATATTTTGTTGCCTTGGTGTTGTCCACACCCACACATCATATAATAATTAAACCAAATTACAGATATTGCGATGCTTTGGTGTTGTTTCAAACTCAAAAGCATTGGTGTTGTACGCCTAGGCTTAAATTGTAATTTACTGATGGATAGGTTGCTTGAGTGTTGTTCCCGGTCCTTGGCATAATTTGATGTTTGATCAAACAATATTATGACGGATTGGCTATGCCCCCATCCTTAATCATAATATGAAAATCACCCAAATATCTATTCAGGTGCCTTGATGTTGTTTCACGTTGTTTTACGTTGCCTTAGCGTTGTTCCAATTCCTAGACGTAATATGATAATTAATCAAAGTGGCATATTAGGTCGCCTTGATGTACTTCCCACTCCGACGTGTGATATGATGATTAAACCAAACAATTTAATCTGATGCCGTAACATTGCCCACATTCCTAGGCAAAAATAATAAGTGACCCAAATAACACATTTTATTGCTTTTCAAACCGTAAACTTAATATGGTGTCGCATTGGTATTGTTCCCACCCAAAGGCGTAATATTTATATGAATCATATTATGTTGCCTCGGAGATCTCTATCCCTAGGCGGAATACGATGATTAATTGAAAACATCATGGATCCTTGTTATTTTCCCATCCCTATGCATAATAAAACGATTAACTCAATCATTGAGATCTAAGTAACACATATTAAATAATGCCTTGATGTTTCTTCAACCCCTTGGCGTGAAATGATAATTTACACAAAAACACAACATTGCCTTGGGGTTGCACCTACCCCTAGGCGTTATAGTATGATTGACCCAAAGTTACATATATTCTGGTGCTTGGTGTTGTCTCCACCCCTACCTTAATAACATATTTTGTTGCCGTGGTGTTGTTCCCCCCTAGGAGTAATTTTTTATCCAAATAACATTATATCACCTTGGAGTTGTCCCCACCTCTAGCATGTCAAGGCATAGAATGATGATTAACTCATATAATATTTGTTATATCGCCTTGGTGTTGCCTACACTATAATGCTTAATATAATGATTTACCCAAATTACGCATTATGTTGCCTTTGTGTTGTCCCCTACCCTGGGAGTAAGATGATGATTACTCCTTATGACATATAATCTTGCCCTGGTGCTATCCCCACCTTTAGCTTTAATAGCATGAATAAACCAAATAACACATTATTTACATTGGGGATATCCCACCTCTGACCGTAAGATGATGATTAGCACATGTTACATTGTATTGTTTTGGGGTTTCCTCCACCTCTTGCCTTGAGATTGTCCCCAGCCCTAGGCGTGATATTATGAATAACCAAAATTACACATTATGTTGCCTTAACTCAAATGAGATATGTTGCCTTGGTGTTTTCTCCATACCTAAGCCTAACATGATAACATACCAAAATAAAACATTTTGTTGCCTTGATGTTGTGCCTACCGTTCAGCTTAATATTTTGATTAACCTAAAGTACACATTATTTTGCCTTCGGGTTGTCCCCATTCCTATGCAAGATGATGTGAAACGCGATGTACATTACATTGCCTTGGGAATGTCCCCAACCCCAAGGCGTAAAATGCTTATTAACTTAAATTATATTTGTTGCCTATGGATTTTCGTCATCCCTAGCTGTAAGATAATAATTTACCCAGCCACCATATTAATTTGCAATGATGTTTGCGCACCCAATGGGGTAAAATAATATAATATATATTGTGTCGCCTTTGTGTTGTTTCCATCATGGGCGTAATATGAATAACATATTAATATTGCATTGGGGTTGTCCCCTAGGCGAAAGGTGATGACTAACCCAAGTAATATATTAAGTTGCCTTGATGCTGTTCCCACCTTAGGCGTTATATGATGATTTACACAAACAACATATTGCCTTACGTTTGTCCCGACCTCAAGTCGTAGTATAATGATTCAACAAAATGAATTATTTTGTCGCCTTGGCGTTGTCCCCAACCCTGGGAAAAATTTACCCAAATAACATTATATTAACTTGGGTTTGTCCCAACCCTGCTATTAAGGGGATGATTAACCTAAATAATATATTATGTTTACTTGTGTTTTCCCCACCCCTAGGGTTATTATAATGATTAATTAAAATTACATAAATATATATTCTAATGATTTGTTATTTTGCCTTGGTGTTTTCTCCACCTCTTGGCGTAAAATAATGATTAACTAAAATTACATATTATATTCCAACATATTTTCCCTCTACTGGGGATTATATAATGATATACCGAAATAAAATATTTTGTTGTTTTGTGTTTTCCTCATCAATAGCGAAATATGATGATCAACCTAAATAACATTAGTTTTGGTATTGGTACCCACTCCTAGGCATAGTAAGATGATTTACCAAACTGACATATTTTGTTGGGTTACCCCTGGGCTTAAACATGTTAAAATGATGATTTATCCAAATGGCATTTTATTGCCCTTGGATTGTCTCATCCGTAAGCCTAACGTGATGATTAACCCAAATAATGTATTATTTGTCTTGGTGTTGTCTTGATCCCTTGGCTTAATTTGCCGATTAACTTAAATGACATATAATGTTGATTTTATGTTTTCGTCATCCCAAGGCTTAAGATAATAATTTACAAAAATAAAACATTTTGTTGCCATGATGTTGTCTTCACTTCAAAGGAGTATTATGATGACTAAACCAAATAATGCAATATTCTGCCTTGGTGTTATCCACACTGCAAGGATTAATATTATAAATAACAAAAAATGCACATTATGTTGCCTTTGGGTTGTCAAAACCCCATGGCGTTTAATGATTATTTACCTAGATGACGTTATATTGTGTTGGAGTTGTCCCCACCTCTATGCGTAGTATGATAATTGGACCAAATAATATTTTATTTTACCTTGGTGTTGTCTCCACCGTTAGGGTAATTTCATGAATAACTCAAAATACATATTATATTACCTTTATGTGGTACCAAATCCTAGGCGCTAGATGATGTTTAACTCAAAAAGCATATTGCCTTCGGAACTCAAATAACTTATGGGGCTTGGTGTTGTTTTGCACCGTAAGCAAAAAAAAAGATTAACCTAAAATAATTTATTATTTTCCCTTAACGTTTACCTACCTTTAGGGATAATATTATGATTTGCCCAAAATATATATTTAGTCGCCTTTGTGTTATCTCCACCCCTAGGCGTTATATAATATTTTACCAAAATAACATAATACTACATTAGCGTTCTCGAAATATGATGATTAACCCTAATCGTTAAAAAAAATGTTGGCATGGTGTTGTCTCCGTCCCAGGGGCGTAAGATTTACCCAAATAACATTGTATTGCCTTGGGTTGTCTTTACCCCTAGACGTAGTAAACTGGTTAACCCAAATAACACCAAGGCTTAATAATTAAGATTTACCTGATCAAATATTTTGAATCTTTGGATTTGTCGCCATTCATAGTGGTAATATGATAACTACCCCAAATGGCGTATCGTATAGCTTTGGTATTGTTTCCATTTCCAAGGCGACATATAACATGTATAATATTATCTAAATAACAAAGTTTGTAGGCTTGGTGTTGTTCCCACCTCTGGGCGTAAATGATAATTAACCCAAATGACATTATATTGCATTGGGTTTGTCCCAAGGACATGGATTAACCAAAATAATATATTATGTTGCCTAAGTCTTTTTACTCCCCTTAGGCATAATATTATGAATAACCCAAATTACACACTTTGTTGCTTTTGTGTTGCCCCAAACCCTAGCCGTAGGATAATGATTTACCCAGATGACTTTAAATAATATCTTGGGGTTGTTCCAACCTCTAGGCGTAATGTGAAGACTAATGTTATATTATTATGCATGTTGTCTTACTCCTCAGCATAAAATTATGAATAACCCAAATTACCTCACCATGGGCATAATATGATGATTTACCCATATGACCAAAGATTGCATTTATCTTGTCACCACCTCTAGGCATAGTATGATGATTAACCAAATTAATGATATTGTATTGCCTCGGTGTTGTCCCCACCGTTAGGCATACTATTATGAATTTCCCTAGGTACGAATTATGTTGCGTTTGTGTTGCGTCAACCCCTGGGCTTAAGAAAATGATAAACCAAATAGCATATATTCTGATGCTTTCTTGTCGTCTCTATTCCTCTAGAAATCATTTGATGATTTAACCAAATAATATGTGAAAATATATATTATGATGTGTTGATGTCCCTACCCCTGGGTATGATATAACGATTAACCTAAATTAAGTATTTTGTTACCTTGGTGTTGTCCCCACCCGTAGGGATAATAATATAAATAACTTAAATTTTACATAACGATCTGGCTGAAAACCACCAATTTATCATGTCGCCTTGGTGTTGTCACCAACCCTTGGCGTAAGATAATGATTTACCCAAATGAACTTTTATTGCCTTGGGCTTTGCACCCCCTCTAGGCGTAATATGTTGGTCAACCCAAAACATATATTATGCTGCCTTGGTGCCACCTTTATGCTTAATATTATGAATCACTCAAATATGCCGATTTACTCAAAATACAAATGTTGCCTTGGTATTTTTGTCCAGCCTAGGTGCCAGATAACGATTGTCCCAAATACAATATTTAATCTTTTTTACACCCCTGAGGTATTATACTGATTTACGCAAATGCCATATGTTGTCCACATTCTCCGGCGTAATATGATGATAAACCCTTATAAGATTATATTGCTTTTGGGTTGTCACAACCCCTAGGAATAATAGAATGATAAATCACAAATAATATATTATGTTGTCTTGGTATTGTCCCAACCTCTAGGCGTATTGTGATGATAAACCCCCCAAAAATAGTATTTGCTATGATGTTGTGCCCATCCCTAGGCGTAATATAATGAATCACCAAAATAACACATTATGTTGCTTTGGTGTTGTCCTCGCCCCTTAGCGTAAGATGAGCATTACCCAAATAATATTAAATTGTTTTGCGATTGTCCCCACCCTAGGCTTAATATTATTATTCACCCAAATAATATAAGTTGCCTTGGTGTGTCCCTACAATTAGGTGGAATATAATGATTAACCTAAATAATATATTGTGATGATTTGGTTTCCCCTCACAAGGGGAAATACGATAATTGACCCAAACGTCATTTAATGATGCCATGGTTTTATCTCCACCCGTTATTTAACAATTCACGTAAATAACATTTGTGTATTGGATTGGTGTTGTCACCACCTCTAGGCGTAATATGATGGGTAACCCAATAAAATATTATGTTGTTTTTTTGTTGTCTTACCCCTAGGCATAATAGTATGAATAACTCAAATTATGTTACATTGTTGTTGTCTCCACCCCGGGCGTAAGATAATCATTTATTCAAATAATCTTATATCGCCTTGGGGTTGTCCCCTCTTCTAGGCATAGTTTGATGATTCATCCAAATGATATATTTGGTTTCCTTGGATTTGTCCCAATCCATAGATAAGATATGATAATTTACCAAAAATGACATAAATATATAACCTTGGTGTGTCCTACTCCCATGCGGTATATTACGATTAACCCAAATTATATATTCTCATGTCTTCTTGTTGTCCAAATCCGTAAGTCAACCAAAATAACATTCTAATGCTGTTTTAAAATATTAAAAACTGGTGTTGTCTCCCTTATGTCTGATATTAATATTAACCAAAATAAAAAATTCTGATGCTAATTTGTTGTCCACATCCCTAAGCCTTAAATAATAATTGACCCAAATAAAACATTTTGTTGCATTGGTGTTGTCCATACCCAAAGGCGTAATATGATGATTAACCCAAACAACGTATATTATGATGCCCTGTCTTATCCACCCGAAGGCGTAAGATGCTGATTTACCAAATTAATAATATTATGTTGGCATGATGTTTTCCCCAACCCTTGGCGTTCTATAATGATTTACCCAGAAGACATAAAATTTTCTTGGCGTTGTCCTAACTCCTAAGCGTAATGTGATATTAAACCCATTTTGCACATTATATTGCCTGGTGTTATCCTAACCCTTAGGCGTAATATGATGATAACCCTAATATTATATTTTCTTATGCCTTGGTGCTATAACCATAACCCTAAGGTAATAATCTACCCCAATATTATTATGTTGCCATTGTATTGTCCCTATCCCTAGACAAATATGATGATTAACCCAAGTAACATTAAAAAAATTGCATATTGTTTTAAAATACGTCTTTTGATAACTCCTCCTTATCAAAACGTTTTCAATCCGTATTCTTGAACACAATGCATTTTCTGTTCGATTTCGATTAGCGCTATATCTAAGTGTGATTTATTATGCAGCAATATACTACCAGTATTTGGACATAAATTGGTTTAATTTCGATAGTCTTTAATGAGTGTCGATAGCTTTTAATGAGTGGCTGTCTCATGGACAATCATACCACATTTCTTATTTCTACATTTATGATTGAACTTTATTTTTTGAGTACCAACAGATGTACTTCACAAAAGATTAAAATGTAGTGCATGTTGATCATGTTGATTTCTGTACTAGATACATGTGATAAGGAAACCTTTTTCACATGTTTTACATATATATTATGTTGTTTGTTTACTTTGTTGTATATCAACAGATGTGCTCAAAACAAGTTTTTTTTTGTTTTGTAAATATGTATATGTAATTGAATTGTTAAATGGATTGTTCTGAAATTATGATTTGAAATAAAATAGAGTTATTCAGTAAAATCATGTCGATTTATCTGTGATTGTAAGAAGTACATTGGATATTCCAATGATATCTGAAACAGCTTTGTGATAGTAACTTGTAAGAGAAGACACATCAATGCAAATGGCTTTCCAAATAATTGATTCTCAGTGTTAGTGTGGTGATCGTTACCTAGATTTGAAGAGATTTTAGAAGATGTCCACAATTTTATGGGAGCAGATTTTAAAAGATAATTCTGTTAGCTCACCCTCATTTTTCAGAGGCGTTAGCTTTCCGCGTTGTTTTTTAGAACTTAAGTTTGTCTTTTACTTTGTTTTGTTGGTCATGGTCATTTCTGTCATCTAATTTGAATAATAGTATCTCTCCTTCCAGCAACTTCAAATTTTTTCTTATTTTTGTTTTTAATTCATCTTGTGCTTTTTGTATGCGAGCTTAAAACTAGGTGACGCGTATAATATTAAATGCAAAAAATCAGTCATATAAAAATTCTACATATTTTATTTGCCCCTACGCAGTCCGTCCGTCAGTTTAATGGAGTTATGATGTCTTGCTACCAAAAGTATTGTACCTATGTGGGATATCCGAAAATGATATATATAATAAATGTTGTATAATTGTAAATGAGACGGCCATTCAAAAATATAGAAAAAGATGTGGTATGATTGTCTATAGGCCAGCCATCCATAACGTGTAAATCACAAACTTCTAAAGGCTACCCTTAAATAAAAGACACATGTCCACACCGTACGGCTAGCTTTAAAAATTCTCAAAAATTACATTTAATAATATTCAATTATAACATCTACAGGCCAAATAAGTAAACAATGAAAAACAAATAAACTAAAACAAAGACATCAACTGTATTACAGATTTCTGACTTATGACATGCATATAAATTATGTGGCCGGGGTTAAACGTGTTGGTGCGACAAAAACAAACAGGTTAAATTTGAAGTACGGAGACAATAGCAAATTAAATAAGAGACAGCAGGATGTACCGATCTAAAAAAATGTACAAAATGTTTCTGAACGCTATTTGATAACAAACCTTGTTTTCTTAAGCTGCGACATCAATAAAAACACGTCCTGTTGGATGTAGTGTAAAATATAATTAAAAGCCAAAGAAAAGAAAGTAGTGTACCAATGATAATAGCTTGTAGGACAAAAATGTAACAAAATATTGAAAATAGTTATGATGTAAATTATTGATTGATAAATTGTTACTTAACGTCTAGTGGGCAATTTTTCAGCCATATTCAGAACGAGAGCAAGTTAACAAACAAAAACTCACTATGTTGACTGTGAGCGGGGGACTGGAAAGAGAGGGATTTTAAGATTGACACTGAAAAAATAGGGTTGTAAAGGCACTTAACATTAGTCTTGTTACTGTCCGCCTACTGACCACTCAAAATGAGTTGTTGCAAGGGATATAAGAACGTGGCATTTGCTAAGTATTAGACGGACGTCTCTAACGTCTCCCTTCAGACGGATTGTTAATTTATACCTGCAGACCAACCAGGGACTTCCCTTTTAGAGGACTAGTGCTCCAGGACGGAGATATCTAGTGCCTTTTATTTTCAAACTTCGACTTTTTCTAAGCGGCGTCCGAGTATTTATACATCCCGCTCAAACGAACGAACAAACGGTACTTTGGCAGTGCAGAGATCCCAACGACCTATTTCTATCCTCGGGTCACTATCGGGGGATAAATTATTGAGTAGATAGTCTACTGAATGTTGATACTAAAGAGGAAAATATTGACAAGTCCCAATGGGTTGTGAGCTTTATTTATCATATTTCCATTAAAGTCTGGGTGATATTCAAACTTCTGCAGGCATAGAAGCTTATGATGCCTCACTTTTGTGTATAACTGATAAACAATCTCATTTTACTCTCAATACAGACACACTATGAAGTGGTATAATTTTCTGGTCATATTTCCTGTATGGATTGAACCGATTGCTCAAACTTACTAATAAGGAAATTGAACAATGTCAAAAAGCATTACAGAAAAGACAAAATTGATGCAAAACATCAGTTTGTCTAAAAATGTTAGACACATTAGCATCGTACATTGTAAAAGTAATCATTGTTACATTTTCCTGTTAACACGAAACACGGTTAGTAGATTAATCACTGAAATAAAGAATAACAGAGATCATTTTTGATAATGCTTTGTTCAGCGCACTGGGTTGATAATACATGCCTTTTGTTTGAAACAAAAAAGGGTCAAATATGTAATCAATTTCTCATTTCCCGTTCAAGAATGCTGTGATTTCATTGTTTTTTGTGGATTTTCAAGAAAATAGATTTGTGGGTTGGTAAATTCGTGGAGAAAGGAAGATTTATTCAATCATTTAAAAATACCTTCTTGTATTTACTAAAGTAAAGTTATGATATGCAGTTAAGTTTTTACTTGCTGCAGGTATGGGTTTCTTAGTAATTATAAATATATTTCCATTTCAATGGTAGAATAAGGATCAGCTAAAACAATAAGTCTGTTACTTCCCATGTGGGGCTCAATTATACCATTTTCAAGGTTTTGTGGTTTTTATATTTCGTTAGTTTCTGGAATTCGTGGATTAGTCAGTCAACGAATCGACAAAATTTGATCATCACAATAAGCAAAATACAAATTTAAAAATGTTGAATAAATATGGAGAATTTAGGTATGTCATAATAAAATTACAACGAGTAACTTTCCATCAGAAGCATTAGAACTAAATTGTAGGAAATCCAAGCAAAAGAAGAACTCAAACCAAAACAATTCGAAATGGGACGGCAGGGGACAACTACTAAGTGCACTACCTTTCGATACCTTTCGAGGCCTTTCCGTATTTTGAGTGCCTTAGAATTCTAATAACTGCGATAAATATCTGTACAACATTGCTTGATAAATTTCATGTCAGACAGGTCTGACAACCTGGCTGGTGAATACACTCGGGGACATGATTCACCAGCAGAGGCATCGATCTAGTGGTTTCATAATACAGAATTACTCATGTTGAATAAATATGGAGAATTAAGGTATGTTATATGTACATTTCAAGGAATAAGTGTTTCACAGTATGCAGAAACCACTGAATCACTGTATTCCTGATCAAAATATTTTTCCTTATCAGTGAAAACATGCAAACGGTTACTATTGGACAATTTTTATTGCATACGTGTATACGCAAATACCAACAATCAATAAAAATATCAGGGAAAGAAGGCATAACTTTGGTGCTAAAAACAACAATTCTTGGCTTTTTGATACACATGGTACCAGTAAAATTATTAAAACCTGTGCAGTTTAATTACCAAACTGCCTTGTAGATAAGGTACAAACTGACAACATGTTATATATCCTGTTTCTACATGCATTCAGAAAGAAAGATTTGAACGATCCGGATTCAAATATTGTCCCGCACAGGTGCAAAGGTTCGTAAAAAGTTAAATGAGGCCAATCATGTTAAATAACGATTCACAGAATACATCTCAGAAGTGAAGTGGTTCAGGGCAATACGGTTGTTTCGAATCATTTCTATACCGTCAACATTTTTGAATTTGCGTCTCCCCGACCACGTGACTTTGCTGGAATGTTAGGCATCCCACTTTCGATTCTTTGCCTGGCAACTGTAATCCGTATTTTATTTTGACATGTAATGTTTACACGTTCATCAGCTTACAATTTTTAAACTACGTTAACTGAATTATTTTCTTCGATCTTAAATTCCAAAAGGATACCTTTGACGTTTAAAAGGCAAATCTGATGTTACTGACACGAGCACCGGAAGCTGTTGTCTCCCTAATATTTCGTCGTAATGGCATGAAAAAGATGGAACCGGTCGACGAAATAGAAATGATTCGAAACAACTGTATTCCATCAATTTGTTTTAATGTAGGCGATATTGAGAAGCTGGTCAATACCTAATACTGAGTATTTGGAATGCTTGTCAATGTGGAAAATTATTTTTAACTGTATTTAAATGAGTAATCATCGCCCAGATTTCCTTAATCTATTAATGAGAATATCTGTTTCTCAACTTAAGGACCTGTTCATACATTTTAACAAAACAAAACTAATAAACCGAAGTACTTCTGTTTTCAAGCAGTTTAAAGACTTTTAGATTTTTAGGCGATTGTTAAAAATACACCGCTTCTTTTTACCATATTTTTACCAGATAGTATATTTTGGAGTGGTTAAATATGTGCGCACGCAGGAGAAAGCTTAATTTTTTTCGAAGATAGAATAAGACATCTAACAGATTATATAAACATATTTTGTTGTTTCTTGAATGCGCGCGATGTTTTTTGATATGATATATGTTTAGGTATCACTGGCAATCTTCCGTATTTTGGCATTTTGTTGAAAAATTGACATCATAATGCACGTAATTTCAGAAAAATATGATATTATTTATTAACAAATATATATATACGTATTGGCTTATTTGTTGATCCGCGGCTTGCTGTTTTGGGGGCTGAGGCAAAGCCGAAAATACAAAGCATGTTAGCTAAAAGAGAGATATTGTATGGTAAATGAGGTCATTTTGCATATTGGCGTCAGGAAAACATAGAATTAGCATTAACTGGCAGAGTTATCTGGGAAAGGACGATTAGCAAGTTGTGATATATTTTGTGACTAACAGGTGTAAAGACCAATTAAATAATTTCACTGGTTGACAATAGCGTCGATTAGACACCTATTTGGTTGATAGAAATTTCTTTTCAAGAGCGTTCCTTAAAATTAGACACAATTAATTTGATTTTGGATCAAAGTACCAACAAAAACGTAATAGCGCCCCAAATTATAACGTGTCAAATGACCTTGTGAAATATTATTATAAAATCTGTATCGAGATTGACAATATTAAAATAGTAGATATGGCATGAGTGTCCATAAGAAAACCATCCACCAAATGACAGTAGAATTTAAACTTCTACAGGTCCCATTATGGCCTTCAACAATGAACCAGAGTCCATGCCATAACGGAAGCTGT
>JARWCS010327059.1:0-12416 GCA_034783895.1 Geukensia demissa | reverse complement strand
TTTTGCCTATTTTCGTTTCACAGGTAATTTAAAGTTTACGGACATTTTATGACATGTAAACATACATAAAACCATACCAATTAGGTACTGTTGGAAAGATAAATGAATGAGCTTTTCAAAACATGTCTTTTTTTAAATTTTATTGATTATCACAAAAGTTATAGCAAATATTCTAGCCCTACCCTTACCTCAATTTCCGGAAAACTCGAATATTTTGCCTTTCAACAATTATACTGAAGTCTGTATGAAGTTTTGATACATAACTTGTATATAATTTAATCAATTATTGTAGTTTATTAAATTTTATTACCCCAATGTTGTTTATTTCTGTTATTTTGATACCAAAAATCATGAAAAACCAGGTTTTTGAAAATTTCAGATTTTTTCAGTTTTTCTCCATTTTCAAAATGCAGCGAATTAATAAGATATTTTTAGCAGTGGCTGTTTACTCTTCCGGAGAATCTGAGCTAAACCTTGTTTTTTTATTAGATTCGTTTTACACAAGCGTAGTTTTCAGTGTAGTCTTCTGTGAACTGATTTTTATCTTCTGTTTATTTTTGTTGGCCAGGTCTTACCAACGATAACTCATACCTTATTGCGGAAGACTACTGTTATCTGTACACTTAGAATTAATGCGACTATCTAGATCTTTTGACCATCCCGCTTTCTCTCAAATACACCATTTTCTTATATTTCATTTCAAATTCTATGTTATTATAACTTTTCACTATTAACTAAGGTAAATAACTACAATATATTACAGAATATACAAATGACAAGATACCTGTTGATGTACATTTTTCAGATCATCTCTTACGCATTTGCTATAATCAGGTTCCTCCCAAGACCCATCTGTGTTACAAAACCTTGAAATTGTACCTGTAAAATTTGTGAGACAAATATAAGTAAATTAAAGCAATATACATCGCTGACCGTATGAAGGGGGACAACTTAAGGTAAGGATATTAGAAAATCCATTTAATTTCTCCTATAAATAAATCCGATAAATAATGAATTTAGAAATGTATTCCCTTGTATTATAACAATGCTCAAGTGAAAAATTGCAAGTTTAAGAAAATATCCTATTACCTGTATACTTGTCCTGGCATGGAAGAATAATGACAGTGTTCACTACTGTTCTGTTCCATATGGTACTGAAGGTGTCTACACTTACATTACAATATTCATATTCAACTACAAAACAAATACCTTACAGTTTAATCTGCATACTGTAGAGTATAGTCTTAACAAATGCAGATTTTTTTTCGGCATTTATTCTAGATCCTTACTTTAAGTTATTAATAAAGAATTTCTCTTTCCTAGGTGTTGTGCTGAGGCAGTAAAACGTTTCTCCGTGTATAAGATGTATGATTTGCTGTTTTCATTGATGGAATCGTTCGAGAACGTCGCCAATTTCCTTTCTTGCTCAGTTTGATCTTGGAACTAGACATAACAAAATTTACACTGTTACAATTACGGTTTAAAAGAGCTATATCCAATTTCGCTGCGTCCACTCATTACTTTTGGCATTGTCTCGACATTTTAATTCCAATGTTATTGGCACTAGCATGCCTGAGGAAGGTAAGTTTAAAAAAGCGCTTTGTACGCAGATGATTTATGATTAATAAAAAAAACATTTTGTGAGGAATAGGAATTGGTTGCTGTCTTTCTTTCCATTCATTCCTTATCCTTAATTTTTCCATTACTAGAAATGCCGTCATTAAGGAATTTTAAATATTTGGTTGTTTTTAAGCAGACAAAACTCTATTTCATCTTAAATATGTATGGTTTTATTCGAATTTTTTTTTGAAGCATTGTCTCACTGTAGTAAAGGAAACCTTGGCCGGTAAGATAGTTAAATCCTTCTTAATTTCCTTTTCAGATTTTGTTATTGCTTTAAGAAATAATAGCCAAAACATAAGATACTCATTTCAGTGAAACGTACTATAGTGTAATTTGTATTTAGTTTTCAGTATCGATCTCAATGGTTAAATCCATTTCAGCAGATTTTTACATTATGTTTTTAATTGATGTCCCGGGTTAGGGGAGGGTTGAGAGCTCGCCAACCGATTACGATTAACCCTGCCACATACGTATGTGTCTGTTCCAAGTCAAGAACCTGTAGTCCAGTGGTTGTCGTTGTTTTATTAGTCATATATTGTTATTTGTTCACATTTTTCCAATAAATAAGGTCGATAGTTGTGTTTTATGAATAGTTTCACATTTTGTGTTTCGGGGCCGCTATGGTATGGACAAAGGTTCATTATTGAAGGTCGTAATGGGACCCGTAGGTTTAAATTCGACTGTCATTTGGTGGATGGCTGTCTCATTATGAGCAATCATGGCGCATTTCCTATTTTTATATCAGTCATAATAACTGAATATGAAAATTCGATTTTATTAATTCTAGAAAAATATGCTGGGCCATATGTGTGTTCATGTGTGTGTTCTGTCATATTAATTCCTACTAACCATCCGGCAAAAGCACAGTTACAAAAGAACTTTGTCGTTTTCCGGAACCAGCAGCATTATAAGCCATACATTCATACAGAACTGAGGACTCGGTCTCCGCCACTCTCAGTATCTCATACATGTCATATGTATCGTTGCCACGAATGATTGTTTCATCTGCATTTAACAAAATTTGTTTAAATGTTGATATTCAATGACGTCTGCACAGTGTGCTAAAACTATATACATTCGATTCCAATTATTACTGGTGTATTTTATGTCAGATGAAGACCTGACAACATTCCATTTGCAATGTACATATAGCATACTGTGTATTCATTATTATTCGTTGTAAACCAATTTTCTTGGTTTTCGTAGATGCCAGTGAACCACGAAATTAAATATCCAACGAAAAATTATAGTTATAATTATTTTAAAGTGAAATGAAATGGAGCCACGGAGTTCTGGAGTTTTGAAGAACCTAGTACAAGTTTGGTTTTTACAACGTGTGTTTGGTTTCAGAATATGGTAACGTTAAGTTTTATGCATCTCTAAAAGATGCAGTGGTGTCTTGTTTTTTGTCAAGTTTAACAAATAAACTTTCAACGCCACATATTCATATGCCTGTCCCAAGCCAGGAACCTGTAGCCCAGTGGTTGTTGTTGTTTTGTTACTTATTTATTGTTATATGTTCACCATTTTTGCATTAGATTAGGTCGATTGTCGTGTTTTATGTATAGTTTCACAATTTGCATTTCGGGGCCTTATGGTAAGGACTCTGGTTCATTGTTGAAGGCCATAATGGGACCTGTAGAAGTTAAAATTCTACTGTCACTTGGTTGCTGACTGTCTCATGGACAATCATGCCACATCTCCTATTTTTATATTCTTCTAAATATCAGATTAATTTTTTTTTAACAACAAAATGAAATTACTTTATTCAAATGCTTGTTAACAAATAGCTGTACAAGTCCAAGCTCCTTGTGAAGCTTTCTACATCTATTAAAAAGTAATACACATGAATATGAAAGGAATAAATAAATCTTTTTAACTAAAATAGTTTATGGCGTCTTTTATATAATCAATATTGAACATTTACATTTCTGCGGGTGTGCTTTTATTGTAGGGTACTCTCTCGCCTTTAAGGTGGCTCGCGGCTTTTAAATTTTGTGCCCACTGTGCAGCAGTATGTGCATACGAATCGTAAACAAGTCGATGTCATAAACATAATAAAAATATGTTTGAGGTCGTGCAGATTATTGGAAATAAGACTTTCAAGTAAAATAATTAAAAATATACTGAAATAAAAGAGTGACGCTTAGAAATGTTTAATAAATCGATGTCGTAATCGAAAAGTCCTCAATTCCGGTTTTAAGTAAACACGGTGTCCGTGCCGAGGGCTTTCAGCAACATTTGAAGATATGTGGACTGTTTTGTGTAAAAATCAACTTGATGCTAGGTAACTGTAAGATGCTGGCGTCGGTTGAGTTGTCACAGTCAAACTTATGTTGAACGACATCTTTGAATCGTGATTTCTGCTGACTGTTGACATGGGAATTATGTCATGTATGTAAGTCATTTAACTGTTTAAGTATCATGCATGTTATCCTGAAAGGGTAGGGTCTCCTGTTATGAAGTTAAAACCCTTTTCAATTTGTCAATTTTCGCGTTTCACAAGTATTTAGCTGGGAAAGGGATTACAGCCACAGGACTTTGGGAAATTATTTTGATAACCGTATTAAGCACCCCCCCAAAAAAACACACAACAATAAATTGCAAGAACAGCCTAAAAAATAATGTGTGGCTGCTTCCAATAGCATATGATTACTTATGTCCCTGCGGTAAATTACAAGAGGAATTACAATCTAAGACGTACATGTCACTAGTAGTTGCAAAAAATATTACTCTGAAATGCTACATTTATCTTCGCTTCCATTCTGTAAGACTAGTTTTTCAGCACATATCTTGCATTTAAAATACAAACCTATACTATAGAAGGGTGTGGATCAACCCTTGAAAGTTTCTTAGTACATATTTTGGAGTTCAACTGTTGGTATAATTGTAAATATAAAAATAGGAGATGTGACATGTGATTGTACATGAGACAGCCATCCACCAAATGACAGTCGAATCTAAACTATTTTGGCTATTAAATGAATTTCTAGGAACACTGGACAAAATTTTATGAACAAAATTAGAACAAGTTCAAGTTGGTACAGATTGATTAATTTATAACAGGAACAAAGTGCAGCCGGTGTCTTGCATTACCGAAATCCCCCAGAAATACCGGAACCCCCCAAGTGCAAGGGATAAAATAGCAGTCATTAGGATCAAATAACAGCTATATGTAATTTGACATTTTTGTGCAAAGTGACCTATAACAATTTTCAGAAGTTACTATGATCCAATTACAAACATACATGAAATACATCATGTATATATCATATACATTGCAGATTATTCTTCCTGGTTCATGTTTTTTAATAGAATGATCATGCTGATTGTTTGTCAAACATGTATGTTTGTACATGATTGTGATAATTTCATGAAAATTAAAATCTATACTTGGTCGAAGCTTTTATATGTTTAAGAAATATTGGCAAATGGGCAATGAATTGATTAAATAAGAACTATATGATTAAAAGTCTCTTTTTTTGTAAAACACATTTCAAAATCACATTTATTAATAATGCATTTTGTCGAAGGAATGATGAGCGTTATAAATGCATTTTGTCGAAGGAATGATGAGCGTTATAAAACACACAGTATTTTCTTAACTAACAGTAAAGTTAAGTCCATCTGAGACTAATATAACAAATTATATAGTAGTGTTATAGTAGTCCTAGGCCTCCTATACAGTATATGAAGCTTTTCTCAAGTCAGCACAGATCCCCAGAGGTATAAAAAATTATTTTAGGAAAAAGCAAAATATTCTTGTTCATTTATAATTATTAACTATAGACTTTAGGTTACATATATATTTTGTAAAAAACCAAGTAAATGATTTTAATCAGTTTATTAAAGGTTACATTGTAATCAAAACAGAGTCAAATGGTAGAGATATTTTGTGATTTTTATGAAAAGTTGCTGTGGGAATGATAGTGTGTACACGCATAACATGTACACATGTTCTTGCAAATTAAAATTCAACAAATTCTTTATTATTCCAATTAAGGGCCCACAAGGGGCAATATATAAGGGTAGAGTTACACAATACACGCTAACATGTCTGATACATGTATGTTTATGCAAGTACAAAGTGTTTTTGATACAAAAAAGTTTTAGTGTATTTCGTCAAAAGCATTGTTGTTGTACAGGTAAGTTGAAATTGGCCAGCCAATATTTCTCCCTGAGCGACAAAAAATCTTCTATTCTTATTAAAAATGTACAAGTTTCAGCTCTAAATGAGTCTTGCCAATAATATCGGTCAAACAATATATTATTTTATAATTTAGATTTGATATTTTGTCAAACATTTTACGGAATATTGCAAATATTGGCACTTTTTTATCATACTGTTTTTAATAGATCTTTGATAATGTGCCTGTTTAGTTGCAAGTGGACTATAATATAAGAAGAAAAAATATTAAATCCTGTAAGCCGGAGACCTATTGCTGAATTATCATGAATATAGTAATATTAGATTTGTTTTATCAATTGTTTTGTCAAACAATATTTCATTTTATGATTTGATTTCATTTGTTTTTATTCTCTTTAAAAAAATGCAAATAAAGTTGCTGTTATATCATACTGATTTTAATAAACCTTTGGTTGTGCATGTACAGTGGCAAAGGGACTATAAATATGAGAAGTTAAAATATTGAATCCTGGAAATTCAGATGACCAATTGCTGCATTACACTGATATTCTTTTATATGAAATGTGTTAAGTTTATAAATATAAAGGTAACACAAAAAACAATAGAATGAAAACTGAGTGATGTTACTATTACACCTAGAACAGAATTTGATACTTTATATACTTGTATAAGTAATTGCAAGCAGGTGAGTTAACTGATGCATTTTTAAATATAATAACAAATATTAAGTCTGGATATTTCTGTTTTATTTATTTATTGTTCTTAACATCCTCACTATTTTAGCAATCCTGTGTCTACTGGTGTCCATATGTTGACAACAGTGAACACAGGTCCTCTGACATTGTGAGGAATGCTTTTAAGGAAAACAGAAGTATAATCATGATAAAGAGAAAAATTTTTCTGCTTTTTGATGAACATTACAGAAAATGTACTTAATTCTATAAAATTTAAAAACATGTATTTCTAAATTATCATGATAAATTTCGCAATAGAATACACCTTTGAAAGCCTCTTTTATTCACTTTACTGACATGCCCAACTTACTAGGAAGTAATATTTCTATAAATGCATGAGCTGAGTAAATGTCATATTTAGGCATTATTTCTTGTCAGAATGATTGTCCGTAATCAGGTAATTAAGTATTACTAGTAATCAGGCTAACAAAGGTGCCAAGTGTGAAATACTAAATACAGTGACTTCCAGTATTTTGTCACTTATGTTTATTTCTCTGATTAAGTTTGAATATAATTTCAAAAGAGGAGTGTGGGAACCCCAAAAAAGATGTCTCATTAAACAGTTAAATATATCTACATAATAAATGTACATGGTCAAAGTTGTGCTTGAATTGAAGAAAATGGTTTGTTAGCTTACCTGGCCAAAGGCCATGTGAGCTTCTTCATCACTTTGCGTCCGTCTGTTGTCTGTAAACTTTTACATTTCTCCTCTGAAACGGCTGGGCAAAATGGAACCAAACTTTACAAGAAGCGTTTATGGGAGGTTCTTTATGAAGTTTCCTCATTTTGTCCAGATAGGACAAAAACATGGCCGCCATGGACAATTCTTATTTCTAATTGGATGATACATTAAAAAATCTTATTTTCTGAAACTGTTTGACCAAATGGATAAATAAAGTTTTCTCATATTGTTCTAATCGGACAAAAAACATGGCTGACATATTTAAAAATGCATGATATACATGTATTCCGTGAATTGTATGCATATCACATCAGCAGACTCGGAGGTTACAACAAACACCAGATATAATCAAGAGACCTTGCATTTAATGTAGGCATTTAAGAATTGAGTTGTAAGTTATGTAAATTGGGAGTTGGGTCACAAAATATAAAAAATAAAAAAAATTGTGGCCATGCATGTTGTGTGCATTAAAGATTTGGCAACAATTTAAAGTTAATTAAAATTGTGTAATAGGTAGGTACATTAAATCTGAAAAAAGTTCAATTGGGTCCTCTACTATAAGGGTCAAAATAAATACTTTGGCCAACAAATATCTTTTAATGGATTAATTTGATTTCTTAGTTTAATTTTGTTTTAAGAAGTGTGCACGACATTGCAGTTATTGTGAATTTATGCCAGATATTAAGATGTACCCTGGATTGTTGCCAAGGTAAAATTTTGTTGCTATGGAAAATATATGTTCATCAAGTATGTAAAGAATTTTATTTATGGAAATGAGCAGCAAGCATTTAAAAGCATCAATACTGGTGCAACTGTAGAGTATTAAGTTGAATTTAATGTTCTTAAATAATGCATTCTGAATGACTCATGTATTTTATATATTTTTTTGTCAAATCTACATCGGTTGCTAAGGAAAAATTATGTTGCTATGGAAAAATTTTTCACCAAGGAAATTATTTATATTTATGTCTGCCAAAAACCCGAATTACATTGTTAAATATTACTCCAAAGAGATCTGACCAGTAACTAAGCTTTCTCTAACTTATCCCTGAGAGACCTGACCAGTAACAAAGCATTCTGTAACTAACCCCTGAGAGATCTGACCAGTAATAAAGCTTTCTGTAACTTACCCCTAAGAGATCTAACCAATAACAAAGCTTTCTCTAATTCTGGTGTGGTCTTCTTCACATAAGTAACAAGTATTGATAATAAATATCTAAAAAAAATAACAAGATGTTAATTTTTTTTTTCAATAAAGGACATTTCTACATGAGAAAACTTTGTATTATGCTCGCCTTTGTGCTGTTGTTTTGATTGATATATTTTACATCCTCACCATGGAAAATACATTTTTCTTTGGAAAATTTTGAAACTGCTGAGGCAAGCAAAGTCATTATCTGAGAAAAGTCCCTAATTAAAATTTCTTATTTGGTCTTGATGGGATATCAGACATGGCTACCAATAATGATGCTTGTTTTTGAATTCCTGATGAGCGATGCAGGCTCAGACAACTCTGTCTCTAGTATGTGTACAACAGCACTATCTTGGGTTCTTAGCAATTTTAACTTCAAAGCAGTAGAAGGGCAAATTATCAGGACTCCAAACCAATGCTGTGAGTATATAAAGCAGGTACACATTTTTACCTATATTAAATCTGGAATGAGATATTGTACAACTAACTTGTTTTCATCAATAGAAATCAATGCCTGCCGAACAGCATCACAGACTGTATCAACCTTGTTTGGAAATTCCTTGTCATCTGCTGTCTTCTGATAGGCTGCTGTATACATTGTTGTGGTTACATCTTCAGCTCTGTAAAAAAAATTTCTTAAGATGTTAATGATTGTTACTGCTTTGTACTAGAGAAGCAGCAAATACCAATTTTAAAGTCTTTGGTTTGACCCGGCCAGGGATCAAACCCACGACCTTCTGCACTCGAGGTGAGCATGCTAACCATTACACCACTGAGGCCGTCAAAGATGTTAATGAATCAAGTTTTGTGATGTTTGAATTTTCCTATAATGCATTTAGTAGAATATTTTTTAAATATAGCATCAATGTAATCCATCTTTTTTGCCATTTGGGACTGAGTATTTGCTCAGGTTAAACAGTTGGAACAAGCCTTATTCTGTGCCTTTTGACCTGAGGAAGAAGACAATAAAGCTTAAAACACAAGCTCATTTTGTCAAATATTTGAACTGTAGAGACAGAAAAATTTAACCAGAAGATCCCAGGAGCCTGAAATTGCTCACTTGTTACCAAAGTAACATGGATACATGTATTAACAAAAATTATTTAGACATTTTATTTTGGTCCTTTTGGAAAGGGTATTTGCCCAAATATACCAAACAAAGGTTAAAAACTGTTCACTGATTTCATTCATTAATGTGAAAACATTAAATTTCCATCGGGTCAAATGTTAAATTAAGTTTCGTCATGGTGGCCTTCTTGAATTTCTGATCTGCAAACGATTCTAAAGTTTAATACAGCACCACATAACTATCATTCCTGCAAAGTCACAATTGAATCAGCAAAGCAGTTTATTTTTAAATTTGGACCAATCAGAAAACATTAGATGCCCTAGCAGTCAGGTTGAATTTTGATTTGCACCAAATTCACAAATGACCATCTGCCTAACATTTCTGCCAAGTGTGCTTCAAATCTATTAAGTGGTTTCAGAGAAGAAAAAAAACATGTAAAAGGTTAACAAACACTGATGACAAGACACAAAGTGATGACAAAAGCTCTCATAGCCCTTTGGGTCAGGTGAGCTATACTGCTAAAATGCTTTTACTAAAACTGATTTTAAAGTGCGCCACATTTTCTAATAGTTGTACAAAAAACTGAAAACAATGGAAGAAATAAAACTACTAGAAAAATAATGTTTGAGTTGGATCCCATTTTTGGCAATATTTCCATTGTGGAATGTTACAAATTCTCACCCCTTTGAATTTTACATGGTGCACCAAAAATGAAACCAGAAATGGCAATGTGGATTCTGCTTGTTATGCACCTGATGTCATATCTCATCAAAATATACAGCCCAACATGCATATATGTGATATCAAAATTTTGTTGCATTTTATAGGTTTTATTATGCTTATATAAAGGTACTCAGGTGAAATTTCCATGAAGAACTGAAGCTATTATTTGAGAAAAAAAAGTTCATTTAGTACACAGAATCCAGATGACACAGTGTTTGGTTAGACAGGTTTTAATGTTGTTATTCATATGTTGATAACAATGAACTATCAATGAAATATTTTTAACAATCATCATATGAATGCTTTGCAAATATTGAACAATACAAATCAAGCCCAATTTAGTATGTATAACAAAAATACACAAAGACTTACTGCAGATCAGTTATAAATAAATTTATGTTGTTTACAGATTCCACCTGTAGTACAAATTCTCTAACATTATCGAGGAAAACTTTAGGATTGTGATCAAACATCAGATTTTGGTTGATCCTGTGTTTCCTCATTAGAACCATGGCTTCTTTAAACTGTACCCTATAAAAGAAATATTTCTTTATGTACTTATATATTTCATACAAACCTTATTAATTAGGCTGTGAATCAAGTGCACCCATTTCTTTATGGAATAAATAACAGACAAACCTTACCTGTAAGGCTATGAATCAAGTGCACTCTTTTCTTTATGGAACAATTATCAGTTAGGTTGTGAATCAAGTGTACCCTTTTCTGTATGGAAAAAAATGAGAAACCTTATCATTTAGGCTGTAAAATCAAGTGCACCCATTTCTGTAAGGAATAAATAAAAGACAAACCTTACCAGTAGGCTATGAATTAAGTGCACTCTTTTCTTTATGGAACAATGAACAGACAAACCTTATCACTTAGGCTGTGAATCAAGTGCACCTTTTCTGTACGGAATAAATAACAGACAAACCTTATCACTTCGGCTGTTTATCAAATGCACTCTTTACAGCAGACAAACCTTATGACTAAGGCTGTGAATTAAGTGCAAATTTTTCTTGATTGGAACAAATAACTGACATGCCTTATCCCTCAGGCTATGAATCAAGTGCACCTTTTTCTGTATGGAACAAATAACGGACAAACCTATCACGTAAACCGTGGTTCGAGTGCATCCTTTTCTGTATGGATTAAAATACGGGCAAACCTTATCACTTAGGCTATGAATCAAGCGCACCCTTTTCTGTATAGAACAAAGCCTGGGGTAACTCACATTGTAAAGGTGATACAGGATACCATGCAGGAAGTAACAATCAACTACTTATATTGCTCAGCCACCAAGGCCCAAACAGGAAGTAAAATGAATCAATACTAACAACTGTTGAATAGACATTGTAGGTTGTTTTTGCTTTTGCTTTTTATTTTATTTTGTCAGCCCAGATAATGCAGTCTTGACTGGCAGAGAATCAAGCTCATAGTAACAATCACTTGGATGTCAGCCATTGCATAAACAGTGCAAATACGGTCAAATTTGAGACAATTATCCTTAATTTCGGAAGAACTCCATTGAAAAAAGGAGTGGTAATTACGTTTCCGTTGTAGCTGAAAATACTGGTGAATGAGCAGTTTTTATTTTCTGTGAACAAAACTACAATGGTAAGTCAGATATGGTTTTTTTATTGCAAGAAAAAAATTTGGGTAGTGGGTAAAGAAAAGGATTGATTGGGTGATAGAAAACACATTTATTACTTTTTTCACCTGAGTTAATTAGTTCCTATATTACCAAATCTTGTGGTCATTTATCATTTAAAAATCTAAGTTCACTATATCAAGTTACCGATCTAAAGCCTTCCTAACAGCAGACAACACCAGTGCTCTTGGATGAATGGTTTCCAGATTTCCTCTCGGCATCTGTAGTACCAACTTGGTGTCATCGGGAACAACATGAACAATTCTAGAACCTCGTTCTACTCTTCTAATACTTTCGTCAAAAGGATGTTCTTTCCCATCAGATAATGTTGGTAGCACTATAAAGTTACTGAATGCTGTTAAACTAATTAAGACTCGATTCATGTCAAAGCAACAAATGGCATGGTTGGAATCCCACTTACTAGTTAAACCCCAACACATGTCTCTTGTTCCTGTCAGGAATTGTGGTCATAGGTTTGTCTATGTGTTTAATGTTTTTTACATGTACATTTTTGATAATAATCAGGTATATACATGTTTGTCATTTTGGAAGGCAATTTAAAGCTTTTCACAAGGAGTGGTATTCCACCCTTATTGAA
>JARWCS010327049.1:0-12418 GCA_034783895.1 Geukensia demissa | reverse complement strand
TTAAGAAAACCCGCCAAAGTGAGTTATCTCCCTTCTCCATGCAAAATCCCATAGACAATGCAACTTACCCAGATTTGGAGGAACCATGGAATCAATTTGCACAATTATTGATAATTTATCAACGACTAAGTTAGATTGATAGTTTTATCAAGCATGGGCCAATCCAAAACAGATTGAAATATAAAAAAAATTGAAAAAGCCAATTTCTGAAGTGAACTGCGCCGGCAGTACATTTCATTCAGTGCCTTTACTGACTGTGACATTCATTATTTCAAGAAAAGAAAAGAATCTGGATGAAAATAAAATGTACCAATCAGAAAATTTGAAAAACTGACCAATTGGTTTATTTTAAAAATTTTAAACAAGTGGTGTCTATAATATTTTTAATCAGCAGTAGCAGAAATTACCCTTGAAAGTTACTGTTTTAGCTATTTTCAAAAAGGATCCTAAACCTGGTCAGTTATCATCAAACCAAAATTCAAAAAAAGATTCCTAATGATTACCTTAACAGATATTTCAGGAAGATAGTGTGGATTCCTCAGTCGAGTTGTAATATATAGTTTAAAGTCTTTAGAATATTCAATGACATTATCTCCAAGTCTGATGTAGTCCACACCCTGCTGTCTGAATGTCAGTTTCTGTAGAATAGGTTCCAGTATAGGATCTAGTTCCTCGCCCACATTCTCCAAAAGTACAGGTGTACCGAACTGTATGGAATTCTCTAATGTTCTCAGGTAGTTTGCATCTGATAATTTTATCACCCCTAGTTTGTTTTCTCTCTCCATATTCTTTATCCATTTGTTTGCTTGGCCTATAACAAAAATGTATAAAAAGAAAGAAAAATCACAATAAGAAACTTATATACTACATGCTGAAGAAAAACTAACCGCAATTCATAGAGAAATATCAGTGATGTTTCTATCCATAAACAAGTAACACAAGAATCAATATATAAAACTTCTTATTTTATATTGCTTCTTTAACAACATTAATAATAATAATAATAATAAATAATGTGTTTTTGAAGCCCAAAAATAAAATAAAATTAAAGCTACTACATACCTTGAGGATCAATCATTAATGGCCATCTACGGGACCTTGATACAATGATACCATTGTCAATACTGAATGCATCTACTGGCAAACCAGCGATGTTCCATGCTCGAATCTTAACTGGTTCTCCAAGGGTAGAATTCAATGAGAAGTTCTCAGAACAAGGAATATTACGCTCTATTGAGGCTTTATGCCATTTCTGAATAATTTGCTGTAATAGAAATAGTTAATTTTAAATAAACCTCCTACAGGCTAATCATACATTTGCTGGTAAATTTTACTGCAATTAACTTACATTGGTGGAAATGTTTATCAAGATCAAAATCATATCTGTTGCGATTTAATTCTGCAAAATAAAACCTGATCAATTTTATCCATTCGTTGTAATTTCCTGATTAAAGTCATCTCATAAAGTTTTACAAAAATAAATGGCTTGCAAATAAAATTTGATTAAAGTATATGATAAACCTAGCAACATTATTATTTGCCTATCCTAAGATACTGTAAATTTGCTGGTTGTTCGAGTCTTTTTAAATTCGTGATTTACTGCCCATTTCTGTTTTTTTTTTATGATTCCTCAAACTGTTGTCTCTTGGGTAAACTCAGGCTTAGATTGTCAAGCAAGGTGGTAGCTTGTAGCTTATTTGAAGTGATGCAAAAGTTGTGCTGCCTTCTATCTCACATTTCGCTCATTTGTTTACCTGTCTATAATCAACAGTGAAGGCCCCTAGATAAGCCACCAATCCTGACGACAACAGGACATCACCAGTTATATTGATATATATTACCTGTCTATAATCAACAGTGAAGGCCCCTAGATAGGCCACCAATCCTGACGACAACAGGACATCACCAGTTATATTGATATATTTCTCTCCAAGAACTCTTGCCGCTTCAGTCCATCTGTCCTTTTCACCACCCAAACCTCCTATCAGTTTCTCAGCACGGTCTAGTTTCTTCTCACAAATATCAATATTAGTCTCTAATTCTTTTTTCTTTTGAGTCATGGCCTCAAACTCATCATTAAGAGCTTGTAGTCTGTCTGTCACCTAAACAAGTTAAACAAATTTTTTAGTCCTGATTATATAAGGAATTAATGGGGTGTGAAAAAGGTGAAAACAGAACAGCTAGGGGTATATTATTTCATGTTCCCCATTATATTCCCCATTTAATTTAGAAGTCAGTTTGATGCTGCATTTAAAAGCATAAATATAATGCAAATTGAGTCCACATTTGAATGCAAATTGATTACATAAATAATGTTCACACATACATCAAATGAAATTAAATATGCATTAAAAATGTTGAAATGTCAATTATTATTCTCTCTAATAATCAGGTAATTTTAGATAAAAGTGAATCATGGTCTTCAAAAACACACAAGAAAAAATATAAATTCAAATTCAGTATGTTATGACATTTACAAAATCAAGCCTGGTTTTCATTCTAATCATCTGCAACAGAAGAAACAATTTACTAAATTAGATTCTAAGCAGTTAGAAAGAAATTGAAAATTAAATTCTATGCGAGCTTCTTACTTCTTTTAGCTGAGCCCGTTTAGAATTGAGTTTCTCCATCTGAATTGCCAAATCTGCCTCTGCCTCTGCTAACTTGGCTTTCTTTGGGGCAACAACTTTGGCCACCTTGTCATAAATATCCATGGCCTTCACCCATCGGCAGATACCCTCACAAGCTGTAGAGGCATTCTTAATCAGTGCTGGGTCAAAATCAGGGTTGGAAATATACCTGAGAAAATAAAGTATAATAATGTATGTAAAAATTGACTTCTCTGAAGATACCTTCATAAGCCGTATACATACTCAGGAGTATAATTATGACTATAAATGCTGTGATAGCTATGATCACAGATTTATTATAAACCAAACAGAAAAACCTACCAGAAGATAATGCATGATGATTTTACTCTCTCCTGTCAAGGTCTAACATTGATAATGAAAACACCCAGGAAATAAAACAAGTATCCCGACAATGACAAAATAAACCAAACAAGTTCTATGGTGTAAAATCTATCCAGTGAGTAAAATACTGTATCCAACTAATTGTGCTTGATTTACTTCACCACATCTGAATTATATTCTCTAATTCATTACAACACTTTCCTCAGGAAATACTTCAGTATCTAAGCAAAAAAATCTTTGTATCAAATTGGTATTTTTGTATATCAGTGATATTTTGTTTGGTTCTTGTGCTATAACTACACAAACATAATTGGCCAAAGTCAAATTTGATATAACTATTAAGCATTTTGATTATGCACCAATGGAGTGTTATCAGCAGCGGACATACTCATATAGTTTGCAGCAAATAAAGCTTTGCACATTTGAGTTTTATTTTTATTGCTTACTTTTCCCTGATCCTCTTAATAATAGCAGGAGGAATATTGTCCTTGTCATAACTCTTCAGTCTGTCCAGAAACTTGAAATCTCCCAACATTTTCAGTGAAGGTCCCCAGTAGTCTTCTATCATCTTGCCTGTACCACTAGGATCAGGTTTTCTTTCAGATTTGATATTTAACATCACACAGACAGACTCCATCACAAGTTTCACGGCTGGTGGTGGATTCTATACAAAACAAAATGTAATGTTGGTATTATTAATCATACATACCTGACATACTGTATGGTAGTATTATTGCTATCTATTCATGTGGTAAGAACATGTAAAGACATTATTCCCATTTCTTTTAATGAATGAAATGTGTTAGTTGACCTGGAGTCAATTGGTAAAAAGTGTCTGAATATTGTGGCAATAAAGAATTTGCTATGTAACATAAGAATTCCCTGGGAAAACGGAAGTAGTGAAAAAATGGGAATAATATAACTTTTAATGATTTACAAGAAAATACGAGAGCACATTTTGACAACTAACATACCTAATTATTAAAAATTGAAGCCAAAATTGATATCAGTGAAATACAAGCCTTGATTTGCTTTATTATTTTTTACATGTTTTCTTTTGTGGAGTCATCTTTAACACCAAAGGTATAAGTTGTCATGAAAAAAATGGAGATCTAAACCGATGGTATGGATTAACAATACCTTCATGGATTTGACCATAGTGATATCCTGTGGTTTGAGTGTATTTAGAGCAGCAATTGCAGCTTCTAATGCTGGGATAGCTTCAGCCAGTTCACTTTCACATTCATCTTTGATGGCCTGAGCAGCAGCAGCAGCGGCATTAGCTACTGCTTCATCATCAGCAACAACTTCTTTCTTGGCCTCCACTTCCACTGTGTCCTGTTCAATTTTGATCATTAATTTCTCAGTTTCAGCAGATGTTTTGATCAATTCTGGTTGTAAAGCCTGTAGTTCAGCCTGCATTATACTGACTTGGGAAGCAGCAAACTCCAGTTTCTCCAATCCAACAAGATATCTGTTTCTCAATGTAAGAATTTCATCACGCTTCACACCAAGTAAAGATTTAAATGTCATTATCAGTTCTAAATATGATGTTGGTGTCACATAGTTATGTCTTCTTAGTTGATCCATGAAGCTGAAAATGATAAATAGAACATATAATATATGAAGGGGTTTTTTTGCACACATAGTAAATAAATTATAAAACATGTCTGTTGATTCAATATTACCAACTTTTAAAGAAATATCAACTGTATATTTTTGGAATAGAATTTATGACTACAACTATGAAAGGTCATAAGCCCAATATACCAACTGATTCTCATGAAAGACACTTCTTTTCAATTCACCATTTAATGGAGTTGAAAATAACTCTGCAAAATTTTCATATACTGCACAAAATTAGCATAATTTTATTGTGAAATAAATAAATGTATGATGGAGTTTTCCAGAATTCAACTGGAGTGATTTATCATCTCATAAATAGAGTAAAAATAAGCAAATAATAGCTGGAATAAAAAGTAAGTTATCTAGTGAACTGATAAACTTTTATACTAACCTAATGGAGAGATCTCTGACAGACTCATGGAACATTTTACACATAACCACACTTTCCTTTCTAATAGAATCATCTAAATCAACTTCTTCTAAGAATTTATTGGCTACCATTTCAAGAGCATCTGCTGGCCAAGTCTACAAAATAAAATGTCAATTCACATCAAAATCTTGCAAAATATTGATAGTTTTCTTATCCCTACAGGCTTATATAAGATAGGACGACCTATAGAAAGGGATCAAAGATTTATCTGTGTGCTTCGTCTCAGTGTCATATCTTAATGGACAACATCTTTAACTTTTGTATGTCCTCTTGCCAGATCTTCCATCATGCCATATTGATAAAAGTTTTTGGACAGCACAGCACGATTGAAAACATATAAATTTACCACACTTCAATAAAAAAAATGTAAATTGACAAATTGACCTCACATCTACAATATAGGCCTTGCTTTGCTCAGTTACTAAATAAAAAGTACTGGTAAAGAAAGCATTCTAAATGGAACCTTTTTAGATGGTAAACCTACCTGTGACTTATCAATTATAAATGTTGCAAAAAACATTTTATGTGAGGTTTCTGTGAGGATTTATTTCAATTTATAGATGGTAAATATATCAACTTAACCCAGCAACTAATACTCCAGAAAAACTGTAAGAAATGCTCTACAAATGATACCCCTTGATTATCTATGGGAAACCCCAAATGTCGTTCGTTCCGAACAAAAATGAATATCGGATTAAAATGGCATTACATAATAAAGATTATGTAAAAGTTGCACTGATATTGACTTGGTAGTTTAAAACAAGTTACAGCTGCAAAATGTGTACCCTATGGTATGGAAAACAGACACCCCTGTCTGTTAAGTAGTGGGTATAATAATGGGAACATTCTGAGATAGTTCCTGAATAAGTACATAGTGTTAACTTTGAAATGGAAATGGTTTACCTGGAACCAATCTATGGTACAGCAGTTGATAAGTGACGGGAACATTCTGAGACGGTTCCTGAAAGCATCGCCAATTGGACTCATTGCCAAAACTATATGCAGATTTTTCTTCACACGATCAATGAAGTAATTGTACATAGCAAGTGGTGTGGCATCCATCTTTTTACCCTATGAAATATACATTAAGTTGTATGTTATGACTAAAGACATTTTGAAACGGTTAACTGTGTAGAAAAATATATTAATATTGAGTGATTGCAATGGAATTATATCAACATCACATGTAGAATAGCCCCAGAATCACAAAATAGGACTTGGAAGACTAATTAAGTTTTGTAACTTAAGATAGTCATTAGTTAAGATTATTTCATGAATCCTAATTAACAGCACTCAGACTTATATGTTAAACTGTGATTTGTAATGACTAGTTTTTATCTACCTTGGATCACACATAT
Source organism: Geukensia demissa (assembly GCA_034783895.1). Lineage (NCBI taxonomy): Eukaryota > Metazoa > Mollusca > Bivalvia > Mytilida > Mytilidae > Geukensia > Geukensia demissa. The sequence continues at coordinate 6,032 of JARWCS010327049.1, read as the reverse complement.
GGTCATGGTTATACATAATCTAAATAAAAAATTTAAAATGGATAAAAGTTCATTTAGTATATAAAGCACTAGGACTCAAATTGTTCAATCTGAAATAAAATAACTATGGTAAATTAGAATAAGCTTAATTCGACTGCAGTTACATTGAAGGAAAAGCTATATATGTGTTGTAATCTATTATACTGAGGGCCAGTCTAGAAAAGTTTCTATAGGGTGTTTGAGTGAATTTTTCAGTGACACCCACCACCGACATAATTTTTATAAAAAACAGCCACCTATTTATGATTTTCTTATATATCACCCAAGGTAAAATAGGAATGACTTTAAACACTTCTGGAACAGTTCTGTTTAGAATGACATGCATAGTAAACATACAGTGGAGAAATTTCTAGACCAGCCCTGTTCAGTATGACATGCATAATAAACCTATAGAGGAGAAAGTTTAACATGCTAAGTCAACACTTTAACCATAGATAATAAATCTTTAACAATACTAAACAGAGATATAAAATGCTAGGTGAACTTTATCCAATGTGTATTTTCTATTTTACTAACACAAAACTCGGAATCTGAAACTGTTATGTAGTCATAACTATCAAATTCCCAAGTTCTGTTGTCATGCATTTCAGCCATGTTTTATTACATGCATGGTGTTCCAATATTAACATGACTCAGTATAATAAGTCATGTTTACATGCAATATATATGTAAGCTTTTATATCGTATAATTGTTGCCATGGATACAACTGTACTCACTGAGATTTTTTCCTGAAATTTGCATTACAATATAATTAATTCTTAAATATGAAAGCATTTAATTTTTTTTTGTTTTGCAGTCATGTTTCTATTTAAAAACTAGGTACCTTCATTGCTGGTACAATACACTGGATATTTCATTACATACCTATTTCATTACATACCAAAAAAAAAAATTCCAAACATTCAACATTTAATGAACATCAGCTTTTAGAATATCTTTATGAAAATCTAGCTAGCTAGCTATCATTAGGCAGACTTACATTGAAATTTACATAATTTTATAAATTTTCATAAAACTTTCTTATCGATTATTGTAGCTATATATTTTCCCTTTATTTAGTTATGAAGAATTTCACACTGTTGTGCATACACTTCTATGGATTCAAAATAAAAAAATAAAAACCCATATTGGATCGTGTATATCTGACCTTACAACATCATAACATGCAAGTTAAACTAAAGGAAAGCAAATTAAATTTATATATCTTATACAACTTAAATTAACAAGATGGCTGGTGAAAAGCTGGGATAACAAAACTGTACACTGCCTACAGAACTCTGTTTGAGACTTGCTGTTGCAATTGTATTTTATAAAGAATTAATCAAACCTTTTAGGTACGTTAAAAAAAGAACTGAAGTCCACTGACTTGCTATTGTTAGTACAATAAGTATACAGCTGATGAGACAAAACTGTTTAAAATATAAATGGATTAAGATTGAAACAATTAGATTTTTTGCTTATATCCAATGAAAACAATGGATGGAGATTCTGTTCATAATCAAACAAGCATTTTGAAATTATTGCAATACAATAACCCCTAACCAGTGGCCAAATTTCTACTTCAAACAGGAAAACTTCCACAAAAAGCAATCTACATGGAACTTTTACTTTATCTATTACAGGTCATTCTAAAGGTCAATACCAAAAAATCAAATCCTTCTGTTGAAGCATTTCAAAAAATAATCGTAACATTTTTGGTGATTTTTTCTATTTCCAAGGGACACATATCCTACAAAATAATCTTACCAACATGAAACTCCAACTTTTGTCTGTAACTTTTTGTTTTAACCAAGCATACCAAAATTTAAATCATCTTATTAAAGCATATTCAAAAAATGTCTAGAAAAAATGTCTATTTCCAATGGACATAACTCCAACAAAAATATTCCAATCAACATCAAACTCAAAGTTGATCTGTAATTTTCTTTCTAAATATTCACATCATCATTGGAGTGGAGCATTTAAAAAAAAAGTCCAAAAAACTTAAGTTTGACTGAAGGAAGGACTGACTGTGAGCAAACTTTGGGCAGTAGGGGACTAGTAAGGTGATTTTTGTGACCAGAAAAAACTAATGTAAAGAACTCTGGATGAAATAAAACTGATTATGTGACTGGAACCCTTAGGTACATGAAATAGCACTTTGCCCGAGTTACCACTTCTTCTTCAATATTAATATTATTATCCTCATCATCAGCTTGAGTCTGTCAGCATAAACAAATAAAAAAAAAACCAAACTGTATATGAAAAATGACATGATGATGGCTATTCTAGAAAACCTCAGGTTTTATTTCTTGTATAAACTGAGTAAAATGCACTCATTTTTTAAATTAAAATAAGGCAATTTTATACTTCAAATTTCTACATGAATTTAGATTGTCAATCTTAAGTCTCTTGAATTTGTCAACAGGCACATCAGATTTGTAATATCTAAGCTTATTTTTCACTTCTGGTGCAAATTTTTATGGCAAAAATCAGAATTGGCTATTAAATTTTATGAAGTGCCCAAAATGTTCAAAATTACAAACTTAATATGAAATATTTAAACTTGCAGTGCTTGCCAAACTATAAGATTATTAGCACTGACTTCATATTAACAATAGATCTAAATGTTTTTCAAAATTTCTTTCTACACTGCAATGAAAAAACTTAATAAAAATCCTAGAATAGCAACATCAATGAAAGAAATATAATCAAATCTGAAAGTAAATGAATGCCTTGCTAGGTTCCACAGTCTGACCACTGTCCTTAGCCTTTGCAGCTGCTAGTGCCTCCTAAAATATTTGTCACTCATCAATCAAAAAATATTCAAAATGGGTGAGAATTTATATTCAATCAGTGTGCATGTAACAGTTTAAACAATATTTTTTATTTACAATCATTTTGAAATTTTGAAATTGTTCTGTAATTCTGACTGATGAAGTATTGTAGATTACCAGTGATCTGAAATCAAACAGTATTTATGAACTAAGTAGCCTAATTTTGATGACAAAGGAATGTTTAAATTCCTTAGCCAAATTTCACACATGTGAGTAGAAAACATTAGAAGTAAACTACATCGACTAATTTTAATTTCACACAATTAATACAAACCGGAGCACATTATTTGTATGATTTTATTAGCTTCACAACAATTACAAATATTAACTCGAAAACTAGACCCAAATATACACTGCCAAGGTTATTCCTTACCTCTTGTCTGGCCACAGCCTGCATTTTCTCTATCAGTTCCGCTTTCTCATCAGAGGCAAAAATGTTTGGTACATCTCCAGTGTTTAGGATCATACTAATGTCCTCCATGAAGGATTCACTCTTAATCTGAGTATCAGCAAATAGGAAAACAATCTGTTTACCTTCTGCACCAGCCTTCATTAGGAGCTGTAAAACACATCATGACATGTAAAAAACAGGTCAATAGCTATTCATTTCACCAGGTCAACACCAAGAGCAACAAAATGAAAGAGGATATGAATTAAAGTTTTTTGGCATATGATATGACAAGCAATATAATGTGAAGATTTGTTATAAACGTAAGATGTAGATCGTGTCTTTCTGGCATATAATCCATATTCTCTCTCTTTTAAAAATAAGTATCAAATTGTTGGACAACTCTTGGTCTAATATATATATTACACTGAAACAAGCTCAAATTAAATTTTTTTTTGTTCAATTACACATTTTAGGTTAAAACAGATATTTCATAAAATACAACAAATGATTTTTTTTGTCTGTAATATGTAAAAATTGCCTAATATATTCCACTTGACATGGTATGATAATTTCTGGTTGGTTGGCTTGGTTTACTTGTCAATGAAAGCTTCACTGACAATGGAACAAATATTTGATGATGTTTAGATACAGTAAAACATATAAACCTTACCCTTTTAATATCCTCCCTCCATTCAGATGTGGTATAGTTTTTAGTAATTTCAATTTGGAACATGTCAAAGTCTGCCATAAATGTGGCTAATTTAGCTGCACTCTGTCTTCCACTGCCACCAATACCTGTAAGTATATAGTAGTGTTCAATCTCTTCATCAACAAATGTGATTTACACATTCCAAATCCACAACTTTATCTCATTATCATGTAAGTAGTGTTGGTACTCTAAGGAACAGATCTGATACAATGATGAGACAAAAAATGTATTAATTCATGAAATAATAATAATTACCTTTTTCATTAACTATAATATGTAATACTTCGTAAAAATACCAATTTGTTCCAAAATATTTATGATAACAAGCAAACTTTATTTTTCACTTTTTGAGATTTGTTAATTTGTACCAATTTTTAAGTATTTTTCAGCTGAGAAAATAGAGTGTGCTTCTTTAAATAAAGACAGATGTCAAATCATTTAATATTTTTTTCTCTAAATATATCCCTGTGGTTGATGAAGGTACCCTCTGTAAAATCAGAATAACAGAATAGGGGCGTTAAGGCTGAGTCCTTTTTATTACTAAATTTAACCCTACTCCTTAATTATATACACTTAAATATTTCTGAAGTTGTAAAACAGCATTATGACAAATTAACATCAAACTTTTCCTTTCAATGGGGTAAAAAAAACAATCTTGTTTTTAATCAACAGAACATTTATACTTTTACATGTACAACTAAAATGCAAGTAAAAAAAGAAGAATAACCCAGAAGTAAAACAGAAGTCCACACTGTGATAGGTGTTACCTGTATATTCTCACTGGCTTTATGTAAATTAATACATGTCCTAGACAAACACATCACCTGTATATTCTCACTGGTTTTATGTAAATTAATACATGTCCTAGACAAACACATCACCTATATATTCTCACTGGTTTTATGTAAATTAATACATGTCCTAGACAAACACATCACAAATAAATCTGTCATTTAACTATAACATAACTAATCCATTCTTTTTTTAATATAGACATTTTCACTTTTTTCTCTGATCTGAAGTTTTTTAATTGTAGTTCTAAAAGTCCATAAATATTGGAATCAAAATTTAACTGAGAAGTGATACCTACCAACAAGTAAAACATGTCCGTTATCCTGCAGTAAGACTCGACTGACACGAGATATATGTTCAATGGCAAACTTAAACATGACAAGTCTCATAGGGGCTTTACTAATCAAGTTGTACTCATCTAAATAACTGTGAAAAATACAAAGCATGCATTATTAAACTTCTGTGGCATTCAACAACAATCACATTCAACTCAAAATTTTAAATTTCATTTTTTTCTGTGCCAAGCATATAATGTTAAACACAAACTACATGATGCTCTTCAGAGCTTGTAATTGCTCAACAGATAAATCATCAGTTTGGGCTGACAATGAACAATAGATTATTAGTATAAATGGGCCTTCCTTATTGTTAAACAGAAACATTTTTGGTCATCCTATTGCATAACTTTCCAATTTTAAAAAATAACAGCAGCCATCTGTGTACATAAATAATTTTTTTCTGGAGGGGGGTGGGTGGAGGTGTGAATTTTCTATTTAGAACAAGGATAGCAAACTTGGTTTTCAAGCAAGTATGCCAGCCACATATTTATAAAAATTAAAGTCCTAATAAAAAGCTCTAGTTTCAGAACAATACCAGAGACTAGGTGTTGGCAAAAGCACGTCTGTTCAGCTCTGATGAATCATGTGTAGTGGAACATCAAACAAAATATTACATAAATGAATGTGCCTAGACACATGCATAGAAATTTTCTGAAATAAATTTTAGTAGGCAAGAAATCAACAAGTAACAACAAACATTTTTATAAATATACATTATGCAACAACATTTAAACATGCCATTAAAATACACCACTTTCATGCCATTTCAGCCATAAATTTAAATATCCAAACAAAGGGGCATAAGAAACAAAAAAATCAAATCAAAACTTATATCACTTCAACATCTTAAATTATTATAGGATTAATCACCATTTTAAAGGAATTTATTTGTGTATAAACGGAACCAATTCACTCACAAACAAATAAAAGTCCGAAGGACTTTTAT
>JARWCS010327031.1:0-12421 GCA_034783895.1 Geukensia demissa | reverse complement strand
CTACTATTATGTTGAAAAACAAGCAGACAATTATCAAGCAATGTGTTAAATCTTTGTTCACATTAACTCTGATTGGGTAACTCTAAGCCAGGTGAGCGATTACAGGCTCCTGGGAGCCTCTGGTTAGGATAATGGTGGTTAAAATTATCGCTGATCCTGTCATAGTAATGTGCTTGAGACAGTTAAGTATCCATATACTGTGTCCACACTTTCCCAAATATTCATTTGTTTCACTTTTCACATGTCAATGTGCTGCAGTTGTAACATGCTGTGATTGGGAAGCACCTCAGTTTTTTATTTGTTCAATTTTCATCAAAATTAGATAAGAAGTAAATTTAGAGAATCCCTTAAAAAAAATTGTTTACATGAAATAAATATGGATTTTATTATGTGGTGAAATATATATGGTCATCTACTTTAGTTCAACTTTGCTATTAACCATAAAAAATTGCTCTTGACGACAAAAAATGAGAGCAGACCTTCTATTGATATCTCAATCTTTATTTAGCTATTTGTTTTCAGTAGTTATTATGCCAGAAATTGACCAGTCAGGTACAGCAATTTCCATGGTAGACAGGCAGTTGATGATGATAATTCAATATAAAAACAAAGAAAATAACAGTACAAAAGTAATCAATATTGACATCTTGTGTAATAATGATAATTTATCCGTTGTTTAGCAAACATAATTTACCCAAAAAGAAAAAAATCCAGCATTTTAAAAAATGGACATTAATCTTTTAAGTTTGGCTTGACAGGAAATGGGAAATTTTGACCTGTGATTGGTGTGGATCTAAAGGAACACATGAAGCATGTCATAGCTTGATAAAGATTGGACGTAATTTGGTCTGTCAGGAATGTAAAGAAATTGATGACAAAAGTAAGTACATTAATCAGATTTATGGAAGATATCAGATAAAATTCAAATTATTTTTCACCCTAACTTTTAACTCTCTACAATATAGTTTTTTATTTTCTTATTTTACCACACTTTGGTAAAGTTGATATAAATGTGATATTTGAGATTATTGGTTATCAAAGTACATTTATTACTCTTATAACTTTTATAGTTATAGTGGAAAATTGATACAAATATGATTTTTTGATATCATTAGATGCATGAATGATAAGTATAAATTTGTTACCAGTTACAAAAGGAAAATTTATACAAAATGTACTTCCTGATATCATTGGTTAAGATGCATGAATGTTCAATATAAATTTATTAAATGTTACAAAGGGAAAATTGTTACAAATGCTATTTTTTAAATTTCTTTTTAGATGCTTGAATGTATTACACTCACAAATCTTTAGCTCATCTGTTTGATGTCCATTGTTCATAAACTTTTACATTTTCATCTTCTCCTCTGAAACTGCTAGGCCAAATAGAACCAAACTTGACAGGAATCATCTGTGGAAGGTCCTTTACCAACCTTTTTGATTTTGTCCTGATTGAACAAAAAATATGGCCACCAATGACCTTTTTTTGACCTGATTGACTTAAATTTTTAAAAGATCTTCTTTTCTAAAACCATTTGGCCAAATTACAATATTATCCAGGAAGCATCTATGCTAGGTCATTCACAAATTCACAAAATTTGCTAGTTGTGTCCCAATCTTACAAAAAAAAAACATTATTGACTGAAATAAAAAGTTCTGAAACTGCTTGGCCAAATAGAACAATATTTTATAGGAAGGCCCTTTACAAAATTTGCTCCTTGTGATATAGACATTTCTTGTTTCTTATTGGCTGATTCATTAAAATAAACTTCTTTTCCAAAACTGTGTGGCCAAATGGATTATTAATACATATTGAGCATCTTTGTAAGATCCTTGATTAAAATCAAGTTTCCTAATTTTTCTTGATCGTACCAAAAACATGGCTGCCATGTACAATTCTTGCTTCTGTTTTGCTGAATCATAAAATATCTTCTTTTCACTTGGCCAAAGAGAACATTCAGGGCTCACGCTGGAGGGTGAAGTGGGCAAAGAAGTCGCCTTCTGGAGCTTCACTTCACTCTACAAGTCTCTCAGGGAGAAGTTGAAGTCGCTCTGTAAAATCGATAAGTCGCTCAGCAAATTTGTGAAATGGCTCGAGTCACCCTGTAAATCTCATGAGGTAATTAGAAATTCTTACATTCAGATGCAGAATTCCAACAGTTTACCTTTATTGTAATAAAAATATATGCCTGGAAAGTGTATCAAGATTAGTAAACATGATAAACCAGACCAAAAAATGAAACCGCCATATTTGTTTATCAAGGGGAACAACCGTTACTTACCAGTGATCAGTGGAAACAACCAAACGTACAGCGATCTGTTTTTGGCTAATCTTAAGTTTTTATTTTGTCAAATTAGTTTGTTTCAACTTGGACTTTATGTTCTTGAAAGTTTATTTCCAACAACACAGCAGTTCTCTTTTGCCACTGCTCATGGCATGTTTTTTCTTTACATTCAAAGGTGAACTGTTCATAAAGAACAGGAAAAAAGTACTGACTTTTAACTAAACGGAATTTAGGGTTTTCGATAATAAAATAAATGTTTCTTTATTTTTAATCCATTCTTTTAAAAAATTATAGTTTTCAAACAACTTTTCAAGTATTGAAAGATTGAGAATTATTTAAATTTCAAATAAAACTAAGGTTTACCAGCTATATCCAATGAAATTAAAATAAAATATAGTAATTTAAAAAAAAATTTTATTCTAAATGCTTGAAAAAGAGATAAATGTAGCTTTTATTCCAGCATGTTTCCAACAAAAGAAAATAAACTAAAAAAAGATTAATATTCATTTGTCAAATAAATAGTGCTCTTTACTACTGCAAATGTTCAAATAAAGAATTTTTTACAAAGCATTTAAACTGTCCAAAGTATTTTAATATGTTATAATGCTTTTGCATCGTGAAAGTAAGCTTTTATCAATTCAAAACCTTCGCGTAGTGGGGAAAATTTTTTTGACTTCTCCCTATTATCACCTCACTTCTTCCTCTCAGTCCCTGAGGGAGAAGTCACTTCTCCCTCTGAATTCAAAGTAGCTTGAGCCCTGAACAATATTTGACAGAAAGCACCTATGCAAGTTCCTTTATAGTGTTTCCTCATTTCATCCTGATCAGACAAAAAACATGACTGCCATTGAAAATTCTTTATTTTGATGGGCTGTTATAAAAAAAGAAAAATTCTCTTGTAACTGCTAGGCCAAATGGACAATATTTGAAAAGAAGTACAAGTGTACCTATACTGCATAGACTTTAATAAGATGTTTCTTTTAGTCCTTATCAACAAAAATATGGCAGCCATTAATGGTTCTTGATTAAGATTTTCCGATAGATACATATATCTTTTCCTCTGAAACTGTTTGGCCAAATGGTGCAATATTTGGCAAGGAGCGTCTATCTAAGGTTCTTCATAAAATTTCTCTATTTCTTCTTGATCAGACTAAAATGTGGCTAACATGGATAATGTTAATGATCTGCTGATATCTATGGGAGATCTTTTATAATGTTTAACAACAATCATGACCAGTTTTGACCACTTTATTTTTGTTTCTGATTGGTCCAATGTCAGAGGAGCGATTCAGACTCAGTAATTTGAGCCTCTAGTTTAAGATAACATCTTTGTGACCTGACACAAGTATTACCCTGCTTTATAAAGTGAATATAGTAATTGTCCTTTGACTTACAGGTGATATTGGCAACTGTCTTACATGATGACTAAGATACAATAAAATCAGTCACTAACTAAATGTATTATAAAGATAAGATTGAAAGTAAAATGAAAAAAGGAATTTATAATCATATAATTTTTCAGCAAGAAAACTTAAAAAGATGCAGAAGAAAAAGAAAACTCCACGAAAGAAAAAATTGGAAACAAGTTTAGACAAAAAAGAAGACATAGATTTAGAACAAAAAAGCAAAAGTGAATATCCTGGACCAAGTTCAGCACTGGTTAAGGTCAACACGCCACAGCTAAAAAAATCAGATGTTATCAGTTCACCAGTGGCATCGCCTGGAATGTCACCAGGTATGATCCTACGATTATCATATCAGGAGACTGACGATGAGGTTGATGTTGTGGATGATGATGATGACAGCAGTCTGCTAGCATCACCTCCGATGCCTTTACATTCATCATCAGTTTCAGCTGCTCTAGGAAGCAGCAGTCAACAAAGTAAAAGAAGGGCAAGGTCAAGACAGAGAAGGAGGTCAAGGTCATCATCAAGTGAATGTATTCCATTGTCATCAGTACGACATAGACTTAGGTCTGCTTCCCGTGGTGCTATCAGTAACATGTCTAGAAGTCGAAGTTGTTCCCCATCTTCTTCAATAGAATCTCGCTCTAATTCAGTTTCCCCAGGAAGAAATAGATCTGGTCGCAGGCGCAAAATAAAGAGATCTCGTTCATCATCCAATGAATCTTTAATAAATTCAAGATTACGGTCAGCTTCCCAAAAGAGAAAGCGTGCAAGATCACCATCCAGAGAGTCTCGTAATAGAAGGTCAATTTCTCGAGGCAGGAAACGTCATAAATCATCATCACTTGAGGAACCAAGTTTTTTAAGGTCATCATCACGAGGACGAAACAAGAAACGCTCCCCTGATCTAGATCGAAAATCACGCTTGCGGTCAGCATCAAGAGGAAGATCTATTCAAAGAGAATCTGAGGCTTATGATGAAGTGGATGGTGGAAATGTATTGTCTGCTTCAAAAGCAAAGAAAAAGCAAAGTAAAAATGCTAAAAGAGACCCATTTTCATCCCATGGCTACAAAAAAAGGAAAAAAAGTGTCAAGCGTATGCTGATAAGTCTGGAACCTGATTTATCAGATCTTTCACCTGTAGCTCAGTATCCATGTGATCCAGAGATAATTTCAGCAGCAAGTAGTGAGGAATCTGGCAATCCTCTGGAAGTATCTACACCTAAAACATCCAAGGTTAAAACTGCTAAACATGTACTGAATGAATCTGAAACGTGTCAAACAAAGGCAGAGACATCCGATACCATGCTTTCAAGTAGAATTATAACTCCACACAAGAAATCTCTAACAAACACTGATTCTAAGAACAACTTTGATAAAATATCAAATCAAAGTGCAGAACAATTAAATCAGTTTCTGAGAGTTAAAAAATCCTCTGTAAGTCCTCAGAAGAATAATACTAAAGTACAGGGAAAACTTTCACCAAAGACAGCTGACAAGAAACAAACAAAGAGAAGTTATAAAAAGAAATACAAAGTGGATTCAAATCAAATGTTAATAAATCAATGGCTTACGACTAATGATAGTCTGACAGCAAATAAAGAGAATAAGGAGAGCAAATGTCTCATCTTTAAATGGCAGGGCAAAGTACTTGTAAAAAAATGTGAGGAAAATGTCATAATACCACAAATTTCTAAATCTCCATACATTGACCGACAGCCAAGTCCAAGTACCAGATCTTCACATCTCAAAGCTAACATACATTCAAGTCCAAGTCCAAATAGGAGAGATTCTCGAATCAGAATAAGTAATAGTCCAGTTACTAGAAGTTCATGTCCAAGTCCAACATGTCATCCATATTCACTCATGACTGAAGATGTTCTTCAGAAACTGTCCGAGAAAAAGTGCAGCCTTGTCAAGTCTTATCCTCTTAGAAACTCTCCAAAGGCCCAAAATGGCAATGTCAGATGTTCATTGACTTTCAGTCCTGTACCTAATACTGTGGACATTGATGAATTAAATAGTTCTGGAAGTAGTGATACTCTGGATTACATGGATGATGATTTCATGACATCGGATGATTCCGACAATAAAGATTTGTCGGATATAAACAGTCCTTATATCATTAAAACATATGAAAATGTGGCTGGATTAGAACAAGTACAAGTAGTCTTACCAAGTAGTTGATCTAACATTCTTCTAATGCTGTTTATCTGTGTGGAAGATTTTTATTTGGAATGATTGCATTTAAAAGCATGTATACTGCATTTAAATTTCTTATTTTGTTATAAAACTCGGTGACAATACAACTTTTCATTTCCCTGTTAATGACCTGTCTTTTTAATCAAGAAATATTAAATGTACGAGTAAAATCGTGAGAGACAATCAGTGCAGGCAGCAACCATGATTGAGAAAATTAACACTTAAATGCCTATAAGACCATTTCTGATGGAAAAATGCATAAAAAACATATTGGTGCTGAAGTTAATATCATGTGTGTAAGAATGCTATTTAGATTATTATTAATCAATTCTTGATGGTTGTTTACAATTGTGGTTTTATTATGGTGTCATACTGTTGTCACAGATATTTTCTTCCATAGTACATGATAAGGTTGCAATTGACCTCTGTGGTTATTTTTCAAAATGGGATAAAATAAGATATTCTGGTCACTATTGGATCAAAGAGTGTGGCTACAATTGAGGAACTGAAAATAAATATTTATAAATTTTTAAAATTATACAGCATATGCACTAACATTCCACAGAAATTGGGGACATTTTTTGTGTTTATATAGAATTTACGATACCAAGCCTTTATATTGTACACTTTTCTGTGATGGAGAAAGTAGGTATGTACTATGTAATAAGATTTCTAGTGGTTAGAAAGTGTATTTGAATATTTTGATTTAGGCCAAACAAATAAATATGATGGGTTTTAAGCACTTTCTCATCTTTTTTCTGGCTGAAATATTTTCATGAGGATTTGTTCTAGGAAAAGATTTAAGAAATCCTTCAAAGTCTCGTCTTGTATTTCAATTTGACCTGTCATATTTTTATTCTGCAATAAAAATGTAAAGAAATTCTGCTTACCTCCCTCATTTTTCACAGAATATGGCCTTAAAAAAAACCAGGTAATTCAAAGCCTTGAAGTCTTGTTTTTATTCTGAAAAATGGATAAAAATTACATTTCCCAGATGAAATTACAGAAAAACAAAGTTAATATTGTTTCACATGTTTTTTTTTTTTTTAAATTTTGAATAGCTGACTTGTGGGTATTGATAATCCTTACCAGGACAACAATAATCTGTAAGTTATTTACATAAGTTGGGCTACATAAGTTCTTACCAAGTTGGGCTATATAAGTTATTACCATGAAGAAAAAATGCTTACATTTTTTTGATGAATTATAATAATTGATTGCTGGTTTACAATTTTTGCTTGTAAACCATTACCAGTAATAATTGTATAGTTTATGAAATGATGTTCTGAGCATAATTGTGAATGTAGGTTAAATGAATCTATAAAATTTTTACTTTCAACATGCATATATTATCGCATGATTTGATTGTATGTATTTTACTCTTTTGATTATATGAACTGTGTTCAATTGAACAGAAAAATATTTCCAATACAAGTTGTTCAATTCCAAACTTATAAATTAAACATCAGAAAAAATCATTTAACTATGTTTTGTAGATGGTTTTTCATCTAAGGGAGAGATACTGCTTCACCCTGCATTTTTATACTCTATAAACAAAGTTTCAGAGGTATGTAGGAATCACCCTATCCGTCTGTCCACATACCTTGTAAGCACATGCTATTTTGTGAAATGGATTTCAATAACATGAACATAGGGCACAATGTTTAGATATGCATTTAGGAAAGAAATTCATCGGCTCATTCCAAAGACAGATTATCCAAGGGGTATCTTTTGTGAATCTTGCTCACAGTATGTCTTGTTGTTTTTGTTCTCTGTGTCTTCTTACCTTTATGTCTGGGCCAAAAGGATTTTGTTATTTGGTGTAGGTTTCATCCCTCCGTCCCTGCCAAAAGGTTTTTTTCGTTATTTGATGTAGGTTTCATCCCTCCGTCCATGCCAAAAGTTTTTTTCGCTATTTGATGTAGGTTTCATCCCTCCGTCCATGCCAAAAGGTTTTTTCGTTATTTGATGTAGGTTTCTTCCCTCTGTCCATGCCAAAAGTTTTTCGTTATTTGATGTAGGTTTCATCCCTCCGTCCCTGCCAAAAGGTTTTTGTTATTTGATGTAGGTTTCATCCCTCCGTCCATGCCAAAAGTTTTTCGTTATTTGATGTAGGTTTCATCCTTCCGTCCATATTTTTACATTTAAATTTTCATCTTCTCCTCTGAAACCCTTAGGCCTAGGTCAAATCGAACCAAACTTGATTTTACTATGAAAGTTCCTGTACAAATTCCCTTGTTTCATCCTGATTGCACAAAAAAACATGGCCACCATGGACAATTCTTGTTACTGATTGGCCGATACATTGAAAAAAATCTTCTCCAATGAAACGGCTGGGCCAAATGGTTCAATATTTGATTTGGAGCATCTATGAAAAAACCTCTATAAAGTTTCCTTATTTCATCCAAATCGTACAAAAAACATGGCCTCCATGGATGATTTTATGTTGGATACATTAAATAATCTCTGAATCTGAATCATAAAAAAAAAATCTTCTCCTCTGAAACCGGTTGACCAAATGGATTAATATTTGATGTGAAGCATCTATGGATGGTCCTTTATAAAGTCTCCACAATACGTCCCAATCGAGCACAAAAACATGGCTGCCATGGATGATTCTTGTTACTGATTGGCAGATTCATTAAAAAATCTTCTGCCTTAAAATTCCTTGGCCAAATCAATTGTTATTTAATGTGGGGGATCTTCGAAAGGTCCTCTATAGATATTCCTCGTTTCATCCTCTTCAAATGAAAAACATGGCCATCATGGACAGTTGTTGTTTCTGATTGGATTTTTTTTTAGTGTCCTAACTTCTGCTCAGCCTTCTGAGCCTCTAGTTTACTGCAAGGTCAAATTATAGGTTCATTTTACTTAACCTTTTGTCAGGGCAAGAAATGTTTTGTCATTTGGCAGTTTTGTATTATCATGAGACAATGTGTCGTGCATAGTCATGACCTCTATCTGTAAAATTGTTTTTTTCACCTTAAATCACTGTGAGCTCAGCTTTTTTTGTCATGCAATTTTGGCTTATCATATTTAATGATCAAAGAAAACCATGACCTCCATAACACATGGACATTTGACCTCAAGGTCAAATTGGGTGTTTTATACAACTTTGTCTTGACCAAATTCCCTACAAATGTCCTCAAAGACGGTGCCCCATACTTCTGACCTGGACCTTTGACCTAATGTTCAATTATGATTCTTTTATCATTGTTTCTGTGCCATATTTTTTGTGTTATTTTCTGCCACTTAACCATGGTTGGCATATGGATGTATATACAGCCAAGAGACATGTTGCATACATTATTTGACCTTCACCAAAAAGGTACTTTTCAGGCCACAACTCCTAGTTTGATCTATCTCTCCATCACAAAATTACAATAAGTAATTCTTGTATCTTTCCCTTCACAAATGACCATGATGTTGAAATAAAACACAGCATTGTTTTATATTTATAGTTTAATGTTTTTCAGTATTGATGAATTAATACTGTATAATATCCCAATCCTTTGATTGTACAATATCACAGACAAAAACAACATCA
This sequence comes from Geukensia demissa, assembly GCA_034783895.1. Taxonomy (NCBI): domain Eukaryota; kingdom Metazoa; phylum Mollusca; class Bivalvia; order Mytilida; family Mytilidae; genus Geukensia; species Geukensia demissa. Next base: position 2,980 of record JARWCS010327031.1, on the reverse strand, counting down.
TTGATTCATTGTAAACAGTTGACAACTACATAACAATAATGGAATAACAAACTATATATCTACTATCATATCTACATGATTACGATCATTACTACCTCGTTACAGTACCTCAATACACTACAGCACGAGGATTTGCTCAACTTCAGAAAAAGAATGCATAACTTCATGACAGTCCTGTGCCCCCCCTCCCCCCCCCCCCCCAAGGAGTGGACATGCCATTTCTTCACTCCCATCCATGCATAAATAAAAACTTTGAATAATAATAAAGCTTTGGCATTCAAGGTTTGCAATTTGCTAAATTTTTAAATGTGAACAGCCGGTAATGACAAAATCCTACTAAGCTATAGTGTAAGTAATTGAAATTAAATTATTTAAATAAAGGACTAGGTATGATAAGGACTGATTTTGGCCCAAAATTGGAAGTTTTGATTAGATAATACAAACAAATGTATTCTTCATTAAAGTTTGGTAATAGTTATTCATCAAAAATGCATTTCTTGAACATACAGGCTTGATTATGACCTTCTTAAGCATGTTATTCAAGAAAATACATGCATTTAAATAGAAGTTTTTGGAACTTGAAACCTAGAACATATTGCAGGACCAACTTCTAATTTTTTTATATTTTGTGTATTCTGACATTGTACAAAAAGTTATATAAAATTTGTGATCTGTCTGGAATGCCTTCTTATGTTTTCTTAACCCAAACTGTCACAAAAATCCACAATTTTGCATTGATCAGAAAAGTTATTGATAGTCATTAGTGATTTGATTTCAAGGCATTGAGTGCAATAGTCAGAAACTCTATGAGATTTCAGTCATATTTTACTATAATGAAAAACGCTGAATTTTGCACAAAATTTTGGGCCTTTTGGTCGTATCATACCTTGACCTTTTTGCATAAAAAAAAAGTCATTAGTGAACATTTGCTGACATTGTGGTTTCTTTATACCATTACATACAATTGATTTATATAAAAACATTAATAAGCATATAAAAACACTAGACAGTATTACCTGAGGCATGATGAACTCTTAATGAAAAGGTTTTCTATCATACAAAAATATATACATTTGATTTTATACCCAACAAAAAACTGAAAATGTCAAAATTTTTAAATACAGAGAACATCATTTTTCAATTTCGGACGGAATATGCAGGGTGCCAACAATGTGCAATTACTCCAAATTTTAAGCAATTAAATACTTTTACTTTTTAAGGTGCAATATTTAATAAATGAAACTTGGCAGGATTACATGCAGAGATGAAAAAAAGGGAATGTTAAGTTAATAAATCAACATTTATCTAAAATCAGAAAGAAATTATATTAATAGAAAGAAAGGGTAATATTTTTGCAATAAAATAATTGTAGTTTTCCAGTACAGTATTTAATGAAATGAAAAGAAAAATCCTAAATTAAACATGTTGCAGTAATATTATTAGATACACAATGCATTATTCACTATGTACAAGTACTTATCATGTCAATAGAACTAGTAACAGACTAGGCAAAGAAATAACACATAAATATTTTACTGCCCAGTAATAGTGTTTTAAAAACAAATTTAGTTTGTAATTTTCTAAAATTTTACCAGTTACCTTAATTATAAACATGTATACTACTCCTCTATAACTCTGTCTTATCCTATGGTTTCAATGGAAATAGTTTAAATGTTGGCTGTCTCATGGACAATCATGCCACAACTCCTATTTTTATATTAAAAGTGTACAAAATTACATTTTCTGACACAAAAGAAATATACACCAAAACCTGTCTAAACAGACTGGATTCCTGTCAATACTGTCCTGGAATGGAAGTCCCAAAAATTTTCCTTTAAAATCTTTGTTGAAAAAAAACCTTTCTATTCTGAATCTATATGTTTGGTCCCAACAAATAAGTTTAGTTATATTTCCTCTGGAAACACCTGCCTAATTGTTAATTGTTATCGGAATCTGTGTGCATCTGTTACTGATCTACCAGTAAAGGCAACAAGTATTTTGGGAAATTGCATGCCTGGATTTATGATTAGTTTTACATGCATCAAGGGAGATTGAAATTATATCTTATATAAACATAACATGAAATGAACACTGAAACAGACGAAAAATAAAGAAGTTATAAAGTCCTTTTGCTGTAATAATAGGATATTTGAGACGACAGTCCAGCAGCCCTGCAGTAGCAATATACCACTAATAAGTGGTTTATTCAGCTTAAATATCGTAAATTCCTGAAAGACAATTGTCAAGTTTCTAAATGCTGAATAATTAGTGTCTACAATTTTTATTTTCTGTATGGAACCTTGACATAAATGACAGCAGGATTAAAACCTGGATGTTGACTATGCAATTACATAATCTTGATTGAAATTGTCCCAGAATGCCAATCCATATAGTGCCGGAAGCTTGCAGATTATTGCCAAGGCAGTGTTTTCCTTTAATCAGAGGCTCCACATAGCTTGAAATCACTCACCTGGAAAAGATGACCTTTTTCGAAACTGTGAACCATTATGCCAACTATTTATGGTTAACTACCGGTAAGTTGAATCATAGCAGCCATCATGAACGTCTAATCGGTAAATAATATGCAAATTGAGTAGATGACTTCTTAATCATTTCTGCACTGATTGTAAACTGATTCACAAATGAAGTACAAGAACAATATCATTTCTGCAAAGTAACAATTCAATCCATTTTGTGGATTCTGAAAAGATTTTTGAAATCTGAACATATCAGAACACATAATTGGCCATGGTGGCCATGTTGAATTTCAAATCAGCACCAAAAACACAAATCTGACAAAGGACCACCTGCCCAACATTTCTGTCAAGTTTTGTACAAATCTATCCAGTAGTTTCAGAAAAGAAGACAATAATGTGAAATTCCCATAGGGTCCAATGTTAAACTACTGTCTGTAAACCTTACTCCGTAGAATGGCTTTTTGGAAATTTCAAACCTTTATCTTAGGAATATTTTACTAATT
>JARWCS010327020.1:0-12422 GCA_034783895.1 Geukensia demissa | reverse complement strand
ACACTCTTTTGCATCTCCAAAAACTATTTAGCTACATGAATGATAGATAACACTATTCAGTTTATTAACACATTTTAATGTGCCTGTGCACACATGCATTTCCATTTCAATATATCAAATATTTGGTGTGTTCTTGTTGTTCTTCTCCTTTTTTTTAAATTTTTTGTCCTAATTTGATATTTTACATTTTGTATGATAAAAATTACCTATTAGTTCTCCGGCTAAGAATTTGAGTGCTGAGGTGACAGTATCTACCCAGTTAGATTCTAACTTGGTCCATACTAAGGTACCCCAACTTGGAGATTCTTGTAGTTCTCTAACTTTCTCCTCAACCTGTAATGATAAGACAATAATGAAACTATAAACAAGTGTTGATATAGATATGTCCTGCCTATGCAATTTGTCTTCAGAATAGTGGTTTTCTATAAAAAATGCACTTAGACCATTTGCTAATTAACCTTTGATGAGCTAAGTATCCAGTGATTTTTCATTAGAAGTTGATTTTTGTCCTAGAAAATGGAATAAATCCACATGGAAGTGTTTCTTCTATTTCAAATTTGACTGGAAATGTTGACTGCAGATACATATACATTATTCACAAGTTACTGATGTGAAAAATCTCCAAATATAAAACCAGCTAACTTTCCCCTATGTGCATACATATAAAAAATAACAGTAAATAATAAAAAAAAGCTTATTTCATTTAAATACTTGTCATACCTGTTAACCTTAACGATTTACGCAGGAGGCTCCCGATATTTTGCCTCGCCTCCCAAATGCTAATGTTCTCCGGCGTGCGAGACGAAAATCTCCTGCATGTACAAATTTATCCCATGTCAACTCACGCTTCGAAACTTTGTAAAAAATACTAAAAAAAAATTGTGGTCGCCATCTTTGTTTATACTGCTTGAACAGCTGATCAATCGGTAATTGTCGGCAATTGTCGTAAATGTGCTATTGAATTGCTCGTGATTTTTCATTAAGAAATAGGAGGACTGCATTTGATTATAGAATCGAATGGATGACAACATGTAGACACAATGAATTAGATTCTTCAGAATGATTTATATTTGAGTATAAAGTCATCCTCACAGCTGCAACAGTGTCAGAAACATCAAGAAAAGGAAATAAAAGATGCCTTTAAAATAGTGGGAAATTATTTTTTTCCATTTCATACAAACTGGCAAAAACCTCTTCTTTTGTGAGCTGCCAGCCAGCAATGCAAACCTGAATGTGATTTTCTCAATGCTAAAAAATCCAGACTGACAGGAGATCTGAGTTCAATAATGAAACTCTGTGCTCCCTAGCCTATGCTAAACAAAACCAATATGTAAACTGCTGTGAATACTATCCCAGTGATACAGTAACTTAACCAAACAGTCCATTGTAATATACAGGAGCAATATTATTATAATATTAAATAGAAAATGATTAATTGTTAATGATTTTTGTCTTATCCCATTAAATAATGTAAAAGCAATAATGTACTATTCAAAAAGGTCGTTACTCAAAATCTCCAACTTTAGAAAGTTGGAAAGTGGGAGATCTCCCACTTAGCAACTGCTGGAGGTTAACAGTTATGACTTGTTTATATTAGATTTTGGTTATAGGAAGAGAACAATGGTAAATAATAAATAAATATGATACCTTGGCAGTGCTACCTCTCCCATCAGAGAACTCTATCAGTAAATCTCGTATTACACTGAAGAAATTATTCTGTTTAACTGTAATGGTAGTAGGTTTGTAGGCCCTATAAAAATGAATATTAAACAGAGGTTTTGTATTAAACATAATGAGAACTTTGATAGGGAGTTTAATGTCTAACAAAATTTCATTAAAAATGTTTATGCATGTTATAAAACATTACAATGTGAAAAAGATTTTTCACATCGACAATGAAGAGTCAGATTTGATACCCTTGTGTATCTGTGTGAAGCATGGATAGCCCTATACAAAATCATAATATTAGACTATTTAACAACACCAGGACATCTAAACTACTTTAACATACATGTATAAAGAATCACAAAAGACTCAAGGAAAATTTGAATAAATTAGGTAAGGAGTACTTTGAGTTTTTAAATTTAACATATTTCTGTTACTAGTAAGAAGACTTCAATACAAAAGGCTCGTTTCTACTTCCTAAGTTTAAAAATTTCACTGTGTGTAATAGTTAATAATTATCTGAAAGCTGTTCCAGAAATCAATGTATGGGGGATTGGAAGACACTTTTTATAATACCCCATCATAAACCAAACTTTAATTGCTTAGTTGCTTTTCTTATGGCAAATCTTTCTGAAATAACTACCACCCATCATATTTTAATAGAGGTGCTTTCTGATTCCCCAAATAATCAGTTCTGGAACAACTCTAAATAAGAAATTTCAATTCCACAATAGGATACTTACTCAGGCACAGAGTACTCAGACATTGTCTCTGCTTCCCCAACACCACTACTTCCTTCATCAGTAAAGTTAGGACGACTAGGTGTGGATTGTTCAGATTTTATATCTTTTTCTTTCTTCATTTTCTTCTCTGCTCTTTCTTTCATTCTCATTTTCTTTCTTTTGGTTAATGACATACTGGAAGTTGTAGGTGCTGAAAATGACAATTAAGTATAATCAGTTATTTAGTTGTTTGTGTATGTACACAGAAATGAAAGTTGTAAATAAAAACAGTAAGATGGCCCTGTATGATTTTTCATGCAATTTAACTTCCAATTCAATGGTAAAATATTGATTTAACAAGTAAAAAACTGTGATGTCAAACATTTTGCTTTTGAGGTCATTTAAATCCATGGAAATGGAATATCAAATTAGAAATAACATGTTGTAACAATACCATAACCCTTCCAAATAAATAAGTGAAATTTTTACATTTTTATGGGTTTTTTTTTAAATTTAAACAAAAAATAACTTTTTTTGGGGGGACACTAATCAGTTCTAATTTACAAAAGTAGTAAGGTCAATAGGGCGATATTCTGTACCTAAAAATTAAGTATGTCAATTAATTTTACACTTCATTTTTACTTTAAAAAATATTCATATGATTTATACGAATTTTTTTAGCAGCAACCAATCAACTAATTAATACACATGATTTTTAAATAGCAAAGTAATGGTTCCCAAGAAGAGGCAAATTAAACTATATATTCCAATTCCTAAGTCCACAAAAATTCATTTTTTTCACAAAAATTTCTATTTTATGCATTTATATCATAAAACATATATAATGTTTAAAAACATTTGCAAGACCTCTTGACCAAAATCTCTTTGTGATACAAAATTATATTCCAACATGAAGACCTCAACCAAAAACTCTGTCTGAGCAAATATACATCCAAATTTAAATCGTCCAAAAACTACCGAATTTAGCGAAACAAACAATGGCCATAATTGAAGTTTTGACATCCTATACTAAATTGTGATGCCATAGTGATATAGTCATACAGCAAATTGTGTATTAATCAAACATTTTACTCCAATGTTTCAGATTATATTAAGAATTATAATTTCCAGAGAAATTTAAGTGCTGATTATGACCTTTCATAAACCTTCTACTTCTATATTCAACTTTATTTCATTATTAGATTTAATTTCTATGGAAAATTCAATTAATTTTGAAGTCTCCATGAGGCCTTCAATCTATCAGAGGGCCAAGAGTTTTTAAGAAATAATCACACCTTATAGTCTTGACAATATTATAATCCAAGACAAAACTGTGTGAATCAATCACTAATTTTTATAACTCATATCAATTTTACATGAATGAAGGCTGCTGATTGTATGGAAAGGGAGAGGGTGGAAGCACTTATATTATAAGTTGATAGGTTGTGGTTATTTCAGAAAAATATGTCAAACAATTTTAAGAAATAACCAATTAGAATTTTTTGCATGGTGAGATAAAAAAGTGCCTTACGATACAATATAAATTTATTTCTGGAACTGTCCTCAACAAACTTGTCAGTTTCAAGTTTGATTGATTAAGACATGTTCCCCCCATACATGTTTAAAAATTCTATTACTCTACAATGAACATATGTACAATCTCAACAAAGTTTTATCTAAATAAATACTGACAGAGTTGTTTACCTGGTTGTAGTTTTGGACTTTTCTTGTGAGCCTGACATCTAGACATAATTTCTTCTAATGTAATATCCTGAACATCTAACTCTGGGCATTCCTGTAATACATTTATATATTATATAATTAATGGGTTAAAGTTTTATCACAATAATAGTTTAAACACTTCAAAATATGCAGTTAATGAATAAGCCCAATATCAACAATATTAAGTGTTTTAGATAAATTTTTTTGTACAGACCAGAAAATTTTACATGAGGGAAGAGAAAACATGGTCTCCAAACTTCATTAATTTCTTGTGATTATCAGTAATGACACTGTATTAGCAAGTATTGAAATTGTCATAAAAATTATGTAATGTTGTCTTGGAAGCCAACACCATGATTTTGAGCTCTAACATGTATGTCTCTTGCAATGCAAAGATTTCCATTCTTACTTGGTTCTTTTAAAAGGATTAAAGTGTAAATATAATTTCTCTGTGATATATGAAATGAACATCCAAAGATTATAGGAAAGTATTTTTAATATCTTTTCTTATTTTTAATTCTAAAGAACTAAAATTACAAGACAAGACAAAAATAACTTTTGCAATTATCAATTCTGTGACAACTTTTCACCAGATTTTGTCCAATTACATTGCAAAGTTAGTAAATTATGTCATGAATCCTATTCTCTTCAATCAATACAAAATGCAAAATGTTATGGTCAGCGGTCAAAGCGTTGGGATCATCAGGTAGCTATAGATAGTAACACTCATTTATCTTGTTCTACCCTCATTAATACATCATTGGTTTGTAGGTTCCAAGATTTGTGTTTTCATATTTGGTAAACAGGTATGAATTTCACTATGCAGTGAATTATGAAGTGTTAGGGAAATATGAAAAATTGAAACTTTACACTATAAAACTTTACATGTTTGCACTGTACATGTAGGAGACTAACAAAAACAAACCATTATATCACATTCTCGTCGTTTCCGTCTGTGTTTTTTCAGTAGTTGTACATAGTCCTCCTCTGTGATATCTATAGGACTTATTGGTCTCTGAGATTTTAAATGAGAGCCATTTTTATTGTCTTCATCACCTGAAAGTATACAAAATCTGGAGCATAAGATGCTTAAACAGAATGATTTAAATAACATGAAGCTGTATACACTTACTTGTACAGTAAATGGAAAGTGATACCAATACCAGGGACCATTCTGACCTTGAGTTTCAGTGGGTACCTCAAACCATTTTTTTAATCAGTTCACCATAATTTAAGATGTTTTCAAACATTATTAGAACTGCCTTTTACAATGAACAGAATAAACTGGTCCTTTATGTGTTCAAGTAAAGCAAGTCTGACTGCATATAAATAACTATTAATTCATATGCTTGAGATTTAAAACGAAAGCATTTTTGTCAAAATAAATTTTCTGTGATTTGAAAAAATATTATTTTTTGTATTAAGACTTTTCTTTTGAAAGGGCGAGCATCATTAAGGCCCATTTTTGGCCCAAGAATTTGGCTAAAAAAATGAAAATTGGCTAATATCTATTATTTCATATTTTTTGTATTGAATACTGTCTATAAAAAGAAAATCCAACAGAATTTTTAGTTTAATTAGTTCTACAATGGTACCATGACACATAGAAAATGCTTTATATGTGAAAATACTAAGAAATTTATTAATTTAATGCATTATTGATACTATTTTGGCGATTTTAATATTGATCGCACAAAAAAATCACAACCAAACTTTGCACAATTAAAATCTATCAAGTACAAATGTTTGGTTAAAGTATGTTTGTGATGTTTTTGTGCAATCATATCTATTTTGAACAAAACACCTCCAAAAATTGAGTATTTTTACTGAATATCGTAAATTCTTGTCAAAATAGTCAAATATACCCTTTCATTTTGTCGAAATGACGACAAGTATACAAGAAAAATTAATGAATTATTAAAAGCCGATTTTTAAACAGCATTTTCACAACAAATTATTATTGTGTCACAAAGTCTAAAATTTGGGCCAAATATGGGGCTTAACGTACCTACTCCTTTATGATTTTACTGATTGTTTTATTTCATGCTTTACAAACTTACTGCTGAGGTCTCCATTAAGTGATGGTTTGACATCATATGTGGCTATGACTGCTGGTATGGTTGGTTCTGGTGATGGTATGGGACATAAAGACTTAAATAACTGTTTCTTACTCTTTTGTGCTGGGTCTGTAAAACATGGAAATGTTAAAAGTTACTAAATCATTCTGTGAGGCAGCCAATTTCAGTATTTTTCTGGCATGTCAGATGAAAAGAATTGCAGTAGATATTTTTTTTCTCGTTTCCATTTCAACACACATCTCCCTAGAAATTTTGCTTCATCATATCTTACAACTGTTCCTAAATTAATTCCAAATTAACCACCAGCCATTAGACTTTCATAAGTGTGCCTTCTAACCCTCCACCCTACAATACAAACTGAAACAGCCCTTAAATCTTGCAAAAATATTTTGCTATGCCATTATTTGAAAAAGAATATATGATTTTTCCTTATGTCATATGTGTTTTCTACAAATCACTCACACATTTTTTGTACATGTAACTGTATTTACAAAATTTTTATATGCTAAAAACCTTGTATCATTCTCTATAAAAATACCAACTTGTGTATTCCTCTTCTTCTGATGAAGTTTCTACTGTTCCACTCTCCTCTCGGACTTCCTTCAACAACCTGAAAAATACAACACAAAATATAGTTGTTACCATAGTTTTTTTATTTCATCCTTGACAGCATAGGTGATCTTTGGTTGGGTTTCCAATTTGCTTTGAATTTTTCTACCAAAGAAATATCTATAATTTAAACTGGAATATTGGTGTAGATAAACTATGTTGAACACCACATTTGGAACCAAACTAGACTTTGACAAAATGTGATGGTGGCACTAAATTGCAGTAATATTTACATTTAAGCTAAGCAAATTATTGAAACAGAGGTGTCAAATTTGGAACTAAAGATGGGTGGTGTACATGGATAAATATACTGTAAACATATCAGTATTCACAGATTCCAATTTTAATAGAAATACAATTTCAAACCTGGTTTTCAGCTTTAAATTTTTGTGTATAATGCTTATCTTGTAGTGATGCCAAGTTTAAAATTGATATTTAGTGGGTAGGAATTTGCTGAAATCGAATGTACATCATATCTGCTCTTTAAGTAAAACACACTAAGTTATATATATACAGTCTTTTGAATGCTAGGCATCTGGTCATGGTCGTGTGTTACACATAAATAGAAAAAACAAGTTTGCATAGAGCTTATTTTCAATATAGAACTTGCATTGTGTCATCTGAAACATAACAATGAAGATGGCCAAAATTAAAACACTATGAAAATTAATGCATTTATTCCTCCAAATTTTTCTAAACTGCATGTACGTACACAGAATTGATAAGAGTGCACTTTTAGGAGTAAAGTAAGTTTCACTGAGATGAGTCTTTCACTTTGTATTAAATTTAGAAAAATCCCTTGGAGAAATCTTCATAACTCCTATAAAATGCACCAGAGAATAGGCTTTGGTTACATTTGTATAATTCGAAATTTTTATACATATTCTTCGGGAACTTTAATTATTCACAAAAATTAGCAATTTTCACATGAGCACAGGATAAACCACGTGCCTGTGGTACTTCGAACACCACATTCCATTGCTGGTAAGATAGTTAAATCTCATTCTAATTTTCCTTTTCAGATTGTGTTATAGCTTTAAGAAATAATAGCCAAAACATGAGATACTCAGTTCAGTAAAATGTAATATAGGAATTCTGGCAGATTTATGAACTAACCTAATTAATTTCTTCTTAGATCTGTGTTCTATGGTTTTCTCTTTAGGGTCAGGTTCCGGTGGTTTATAATCAAACTTTAAATGTTCATCTATTGGAAGGTTTCTCAACTGATCTAAAACTTTCTAAATAAATAAAGTCATAGGTGAAAACATTTCCTAAATGATTTGATGAAGTTGATGGGTATTCCCTTTACAGTACTATTTGACTTTTTTGTTAATATATTCCATCACTTAAGCATTATTTTGTGTATTTATTTTCACTGATACTCACAATATCAATATTTAAAATGAAATTTTGAACAAAAAACTATATAATTTTATTCTTGTCTTTTTCTTCAGCAAAAATGCAGAAGTTTAGAAAATCCCACAATTTTTTCAATGAATTTATACTCATAATATTCTAAGAGCTTAAAACTAGTACTGGTTTTTATAGCTGATCTGCTTAGTTGGAAAATAAAATACAAATTTATGAGAAAAGACAGACAACTACAACCTTTAACGTGACAAAAATGGATGAAAAGTAAATCGCTGATTTAAAAATTTTAAACATTGCAAGAAAACTTATAAATGGCTGACAACTCAACTTCACCAAGCACCCAATCTTGATGATGCAATCATTAAAGAAAACTGGTTGAAAATTATTTTAAACATAATGGCATTTGGTTACATAGATATCTGACTTTTAAAATCATGATTTTAAATACCCAAACAAATTTTTTATGAAGGAGAACTGGCGAGATTGGGTACCTGGCAAGATAGGGTCATCAGACAGCAGAAGTGTTGGCATACATTTTCAACAAACTGTAGTTTATACCCGCCATAAAAATGACTTTTTTTATTCGATGATATTAAAGATGTACCTGTCTAGACAGAAGTATATCCCTCAGTAAATCACCATAATACTTCTGTTGTCTAAACTCGTACTCTCGATATTTTACATTACGTATCATTCCACTGTATTTAGCTATGTCTGGAGAGAAGAAACCACCTAAAAATAAAAAGACCATTAATGATTTAATATGGTTATTTTATGTCTCTTGACATTGTTATTAAAGAAAAAATTGTTTGTGCTCTTATTTTCAATGTAGAGTTCTGTCTTGGCCTTTTTATTCTTTTCCTACAAACTGAATATGCATTGAAATAAATATCATTTAATACATTACTATAAGGTAAAAGTCCAAAACCTTTTGTAAAATAAGAGGCGAAATAATAAGGTATTATTAGGCCACTTTACAGTATAATAATTTTTCCAAAATCGTAAGTATTCCAAGTGAAATAACATATGGTCAAAACCAAAGAATAATCATAGAATATTAAAAATTTTTACTATGCAACTATGCTCTCGCAGTCTAATGTCAAATCATTGTCATGTTTAGCTCAATTTAGAGCAAAATGAAATATTTTTTGACAGTATAAGGTTGTTAGTTCTGAAAATTACAGCACATCATTGTTCAATCAAGATATTTCTATATCTTGAGTATAATGTAAAAATACATAAATTTTCAAATATGAAGACCTTAAACAAGTGCACTGTATATGTTCTTGCTACAAAACTGGCTAAAATATTTTATTTTTCGCAGTTTTCTGAAAAAAAATCAAAACTTGACCAAAATCCCAATTTGTAAAAGATGACTTATGGGAATAAAAGCATTTGATTTGATGATGATGATAATCAAGTATTTAAATCACATACTTTCAGCAGTTGTATTAACAATTCTATTTTGGGGGCAAAATGTAGGACTTATAATACCTATTCCTATGCCAAAAGCTATCTTAACGAAAAGAACTATATACACTAATGCTTGATGAGTGGTCATGAGTTTTACTACATCAATTTAAAAAACTTATGTTATCAATTTCACCTAAAAAAGTCAATTTTATATTTTAGTTAAAACAAAATATATTTAGGAAACAATATAGGAACTTCTGAGTATACTGAATACAATACCTTTTAGTTTAGTATGAAACTGCTGCACTGGATTTCCAAATTTGATATTTTCACCACTGAATAATTTCCTGAGAAAAATAAAAATAAAAATAATAAATATCTACCATTAAGAACTGTTCCAAAAATAAATATATAAAGGGGTTATGAAGGTATTTTTTTAATCAACTCCTCAATAGATAAAACTTTAATTGCTTATTTCCTATAAGTGTCAGGCAGATCTTTCCAAAATAGCTACTACTTATCAAATTTTAATAGAGGTACCTTCTGACACCCCCAAACACCACCCCCTACAATCAAAATACAATTTCGCCAATGTTGAATAAATATGGTGAATTTTTATATGCAATATGTACATTTCAAGGAGTAACATCTCATCAGTACCATTAGAACCAAAACACAGTAAAAGAAGCACTCAAATCCAAACAAATCAAAAAAGGAAAGCAAATTGATCAATTCTGGAACAGAACTTAGGCCGTGTTTTTCTATGTTTTGCGTCCGCATGGTGATTTATGTAAAAAACAAACACAAAAATATTTCAGACAAACATTGGTTGAACATGTAAAAATTGTACATGAAATATTATATTTATTTATACATAAAAAATTGCTTATTTTTTATTTAGCTTGTTTTTATCAGTGTACATTTTGTCAAAAGAGATTTATTGCAAATATAGATTTCAACTTGGTGTTAGCCTATGTGGCATATATATTCCAAAGTCTGTGTTTTTTATTTTGTGTGTGTTTTCCGTCCTGGCTGGCTAAAAGGTTCCAAAAATTTGACCGGATACAAAACAAATAAAAAAACAGACCAAGCCGAATTTTTCAAGATACATTTTATTAGTATTTGACAATACAACACTACAATGCTGTGTACTGATTTCATGGATTATTTCTCTTCCTTTCTGTTTATTATAACGATCTTGTTTTACATATTGAAGATAGGTTATAAATTATATCTTGTCTTCTCATGTTCTTTTCCTCAACTCTATTCAGCAAGGATTTCCATTTAATGTACAAATTTAGCATTTTTCCATCAAAAGTCACAGGAAAGAAACTTTCACCAGAAAGTCATATTTCAGTCCCTATTCAAGGACTCTTGATAAAATTTTCCCTAGCTACAAGTGTACAGCTGTGTACTTTATAAACTTACTGCACAGTTGCTTCCTTTTCTTCTCTGTCCTTCTCTGGGAATGAGGGAAGAAATTTCTGAAAGACATGAACCAGTTATTTCTATATTGCCTTGTCTTACATTAAACAAATAACTCAAATATCATTTAGTTCAATTGTAGGTTTACAGAGATATTTGTAGCTGTTCAGAACAAGATTTTAAAAAAAAATTTGTGAGTCTCACCATAGTAAAAAGTCTCAGAGAAATATTATGAGTCCTGGACTCATCTTGATGAGTTGTGAGTATTCTTGGTTATACTCATTGGTAGACATTATATACCTGAAAAACTTTACACAGAGAGGACCACAAAACAACACCTTACTGACAATGAATATCTGATTCAAGGACACAGTGGTAAAACTTTTACATCCAATGCATTAAACACTGTTAAGTTCTCAAATTCATATTTCATACTTGTAAGTCATTTGACTGAAGAAAGGATATAATAGCAATACACCAATAATCATGCTGATTTCTGTATGGAGTTAGTTTAAAAGATTTTGATTTGTGATACAATGTTTATAAATGATTCAATATCAAATTGCCAAGAAAGAGTATGTTTGTCTGCTGAATTGTTATTCCTAAAGATGTGAACATATAGAGACATGCAAAAATTATTCGGTCACTGTTGTTTTTCACTATATTTTTGCATATAAAACCACATTAAAAAAATTTTGTGAAGTCACTTGTTTTCTGATATCAATTAAACACAGAAAATTTTGCAGTTTCATTGTACATTTCGACATAATTTTCTGACTGACAGATTGAAAGTAACAATAATTTAAACAGAAATATAAAGTGAAAATGACAGTGACTGAAGACCTTTTGCACCACTCAGTAGTCATGTAGTTACCATCAGGTGTTCCCTTTGAGCTGGATTTAATACATTATTCCAGGTGTCAACACTCAAGATCTCGTTAAATACATATTTCTGAAATTTAAAAAAATCATAAAGTAACTGTAAACATTACACACAGCCAAGTAACTTTTTATCGGACACTTAGTCTGAGGAAATTTCCGTTTTTACTGGACTGAATCAGCTTCTACAGATCACACAGTAGTACTTAAAACACTAGAAACATTCACAGTAATGAAAAATATCATTGGTCAGATTGACAAAATGAATAACATTGGGACATGACTAGCACAGGGTCATTTACAGGTGCACCAAATGTCCAACATTGTTCTGGAACTTATTTATTTCAAATAACCTTAATTCTGTCCAATAACTGGCCTGGGCCATATTGGGTCAAAAAATATGCATCCAAGACAACATCCTCTGAAACATTGTCTCATGCTATGAACTGGGCCATATTGGGCCAAACCAGAGGCTCCCAGGAGCCTGTAATCGCTCACCTGGCTTAGAGTTGCCCAATCAGAGTTAATGTGAACAAAG